>JAFFST010048219.1:93765-115477 GCA_022414735.1 Noturus placidus | reverse complement strand
TGATAGAGACATACCCCAAGCGACTTACAGCTGTAATCGCAGCAAAAGGTGGTTTTACAAAGTATTAACTAAAGGGGGCTGAATAATTTTGCACGCCCAATTTTTCAGTTTTTTTTTGTTGAAAAAGTTTGAAATATCCAATAAATTTCGTTCCACTTCATGATTGTGTCCCACCTGTTGTTGATTCTTCACAAAAAATTACAGTTTTATATCTTTATGTTTGAGGCCTGAAATGTGGCAAAAGGTCGACCAGTTCAAGGGGCCCGAATACTTTCGCAAGGCACTGTATTTCCCATGTTTAAACTAGGCAAGCTCACAGACTATCCAGCTATATGTTAAACTTTTGTGAACTTTTTACTGAAATATGTAGAATGAAGTTTCCAGCTATGTTTGTAAGATATGCAGTATGTTCTGTCATATTCGCAAACATTTAAATGTTTATTTTATGTTTATGTTACTTGGTTGTAATTTCTATCTATACATCTAAGCATTTGGAAATGTTTACAATCAAAATTCATTACATTTGTAGCTGCAAAAGTTAAATTAGTATAATTTTTAACTAAAGGGTTAAAATCTTTTGAAAAGATTTAACCCTGTTAAAGGGTTACATCTTTTCAGCCCTGTGTCAAGAAAGGTATATCCTAAAAGACAGAAAGAAATCACTAGCATCATTTATGCTTTTTGTAGTGTTTCATAATAGCCAAAATTCTGATTTGTACTAGATCTAAGAAAAAAAGATTGATCCACAATATTCAGCATATTTGTGTTTTGAGTTTCAAAATAGAGCAGGGCTGGTCCTTGCACCACCGCCTTGCTTGAAAGAGCTAGCATCTTAAACTGTTAAAACTATGTCTTGAGAAAGCTTCTTCACCTAAAACCACAAAAGGAACTGTTACCCCATTTTATTTTACCCCATGACTGAAATGTTCTTCAGCTAATATCTCACCTTCTCATTGAGGTGTGCCATTTGTTGTTTTCTTACTAGTTGAAGTCTTGGCTAGAGCTTGTTCAATAGTGGATTTATTCAAATGCATATATTAGTGTTATAAATAACTTGAACTAAATAAAAATATTTGAATTAAAGGCCTTGTTTATTCAGACCTTTTCCAATGCTGTTTAATGAATTAATGTCAAGACTTGCATTTGTAAGCATAACAAAATTCACCCTCTATGCTATTAAAATAGTCAGTACAGCAAGTAAAAATATCCATCCATCCATCCATCTTCAACCGCTTACTCCTTTTTCAGGGTCACGGGGAACCTGGAGCCTATCCCAGGAGGCATCGGGCACAAGGCGGGGTACACCCTGGACAGGGTGCCAGTCCATCGCAGGGCACAATCACATACACACTAAAAATATATATACATATATTCTCAGAAATAGTACTGACACATTGGGAAAGGGTGGAGTATTTGAAGTATATATTTATTCTGCCGAATTATTCTGCAAAATACAGATTTTTCATGTCCTCTTTACTGCTTAACCTCCTGTAAAACACAAAGGCACACACATACAGATCAACCTAGAGAATATAAAAAGTAAACATAGATGCAATTTATAACTTGATTTCTGTGACTTCATGTCTTACCCCAAAGTGCTCCCATCCTTTGATTTCAGTGTAAAATGCATCTCCAGGACAGGAGGTGCTCACCAGCTGTCTGTGCCCATGTATGGTGAAGTTTGAGACCAGCCTCCCTCCCTCTGTGGCACAGTTTGCCAGCTGGTTCCTCACTAGATCCATGGTGCGTTTGGAAGGGATGCTGGACATGTAGTTTCCTATGAATGAGACTCCGAAGCCTTTGGAGTTGTATCCTTTGGTGTGAGCACCTTGCCAGTGCCAGCCACGCCCTTCATACACATAGCCATCAGAACCAGCCACGAAGCTGAAGAGGAGCAAACAGAGTAGAAGAGAAAATGAAGCAAGTGACTGCTGAGATTGAGATTAAGATTAAGATAAACCACAAATTTGAAAGATTTTGGGATCTGACTGCTATTTTATGGTAAGTATTAGTGTTCAATGTCAACTACCAAATATTTTTTACAATCTCACAAAGTATCTAAAATAGTATGCTATTTGATTTTAGAAGCATATTACCTTGACATTGCTATTACTGTCTTGTTGACAATCTGAGATAATGAAATCGAATTTGCTAATTTAATTTTAATGTTGGAATTCTAGAATGGGTTCAAAAGAATGTGTTCAAATTCTGTGGCTTTTTTGAACAGCAAACCGCACCGTTTTTGGTGTTGTGCCATTGCTTGTCAAAGTATTGTGGTATACCACAACGGAAGTAAAGAGTCATGAGCCAGTGGACCACTGAACCATTTTCAATTTTTATCCTAAATATAGTTGATTAAGTGTATTTCCATTAAAAACTCCACTGTTGTTTTGTTTGTTTACCAATTGTTGGAAAGTACACTTTTATGGCCAATGGTTTGTGGACACCTGTCCATAAAATTCATATGTCTACTCTTCTGGGAGGGCTTTCCACTAGATTTTGTATTGGTTTGGTGGAGATTTTTGTGAGGAGTGAGGAGGCCTGGCACACAGTCAACATTCCAGTTCATCCCAAAGCCATTCAGTGGGGTTATGCTCAGGGCTCTGTGCAGGCCACTTGAGTTCTTCCACATCAACCGTGGCAAACCATGTCTTCATGAAGCTTGCTTTGTACACGAGGCATTGTCATGTTGGAACAGGTTTGGGTCACTTAGTTCCAGTGAAGGGAAATTGTAATGTTACACAATACAAAGACATCCTATACAATTGTGTGCTTCCAGCTTTGTGGCAACACTTGGGGAAGAACCACATTATGGATATGATGGTCAGGTGTCCACATACTTTTGGCCATATAATGTATAAACAGTAGTTAAAAGTTAATGATGTATTGAGAACTGTTCCATGCTATGCTACATATTTCATACTGTACTAAAAATCTGGTCTTATGCAAAATGTCCTAAATATCATTGTTTCCTGCCCACACCTGTATCCAATGTCATCCCAGCCACGGTCATCCTGATGGAAGCGCTGCATAGCCCTCATGTCTCGAGAGCACTGCTCGAAGGACAGACATGGCTTGGATGGCTCAAAAGTGTGATGGATATATAGGAAAGATAAAGGCAGGGACAGCAGAGTGGGAGTGCCGCGGTAAGGCTGAGCTTCCCACATGCAACGTGGAATGATGGCTGGACAGTCTAAGGATGAGGCACAGATGTAATGGTTAATCTTACTGTAGCTTAATCAAAGTGATATCATAAGACAAGAAAGAGAAAATACCAAATAAAACACAGTACAGTTAAAAAGCTTATGCCTACTACTAACCTATCCTATAACATACCAACTTGTGCCTAAGCAATCTCTTACTTCAGTGGGTAATCTCACCTGGACACTACAGATTTGTATGCTGAAACCATGAAGTCTTTTGTGCTCATCTCAGGACTCTTATTCATCAAATGCTCATACTGAACATTCTTTCAGGTCACTTAGGACTATTAGTGACTTTTCTGTTCAACAAATAGTTTATAATCACTTTAAATGATCCAGTGCCCTCCACACAAGGATGGGTTTCCTTTTAAGTCTGGTTCTTCTCAAGGTTTATACTTCAGGTCATTTCAGGCAGTTTTTCTTTGTCAGTGTCACCTCTGGCTTGCTAATTAGGATCTAAATCTGCATCAATTATTTCTGTAAAGCTGCTTTGTGACTATGTCAAATGTTAAAAGGGCTATGTGAATAGAATCAACATACCTATGTAATTGTGGAAAAATTCCTTCAGCCCTTCATCCATCTCCACCTCTTGCTTGTTTTTCTTCTGATATTCATCCAACTTTCGATATAAGCTCAAAGACTTAGCTAGTTGCTTTTTCAGTGAAGCAAGGCTGACTAGCTTCCTGAAGTTGTTTCTGCGAAGCTGGCTGATCAAAGCAGGTGCGCCATCGAGCCCTGCACTGTCCAACTGATAGTTGTAGTACTGTCTCAGAAGGCTGCTCAATGTTACCAGGTGTTTGTTAGGTTTAGCAACATGCCTCCCTAAAATCACTCCATCCATGCCACCATTTATTAGAGCATCTGTAGCTAAGCAGGCCACAGTAGAAAGAGTGAATACCTGAGGATCTTTCACATTGTCCCAACATCCGCCAGGACCTAGACGTAATGAGGTTGAAGGTTCAGTCTGAGAATGTTGAAGGAATGAGAGAAGCAAGTTCTTGGTGAGAGAAAGAGGGTAGAGACCAGGAACACGCGGCCAAGACGTGGACTTCAGACCAGCCTCAAGGCCTAGCAGAAGAGGAGTTAGGGCCACAGTGGTTCCATCTGCTGTGAGTACTACACCTTTCTCCAAATCCTGCACCACCTGATGTTTAAGAAGGCTGGAGATGTACTCAGTGAGTGTTGACTTTATTTCAAGACTCTGTGTGTCACTGAGGGGACCAAGATAATGCTGGATAAATGGTGTGTTAATACCAGCAGCTTTACGCAAACCCCTCAGCACAGCTAAAGGCCCAAGACTAGGGTTCTCGGACTCAATGGTCTCCACCACTTTAATGAAGTTATCCATGTGCTTTGTGTAGATGTCTAACCAGGAAGAACAGCAGGGAATAAATCTGTATTAGCATTTACAACAGACATAATAAAGTTGAAAGATTATCCACTAGTTATTATATACAGTTCCTTCAGGAGTTTGGGATTTCGCGATCACAGAAATCAATGCAAAATGAAGGAAACTCTGCAATATTCAGAGGAGCTTGCAAAAATTACCACAGATTTGGACCAAGACGTGTCATGTGATGTTATCACAACACGCATTCAGCCAAAGCCTTCTTCGATTCACATGCATCAAACATGAGTTCAGCTAAAACATCTCATTTATCAACAAACATCACTGCGAAAGACCGTGCAAAACAATTTCGTGAAATAGCAATTTTGTCAATTCAAGTAGTTTTCCGGGGGAAAACAGCACAAAAAATCTCTGCAGAATACAAATTTTGAAAAAAACCACAGCAAAATCAAGCATATTGGCTGTAACTATCACGAACACAAAATCCTGTATGGACTGTATATAGCTTACATACTGACTAATAGTCAAATCAATCATACAATACATGACAAAGATTCTATAAAAGACCTTGCAATGTTTCGGCCTACACCTGCTTTTTAAACATTTGCTATTTGTGTCCGTGTATGTGTCATGATTATTGGACCCAAGATTGAAGAAATTACATCACATTAGTATTAATTCTGGACAAATAAGGAAATATCTATTGACCTACTCTGCAAAATAATTATAATTATACCACAGCACTGTTGAATTCTCAAGTCTGTTTGGTCAGGTGTTAATTCATTTTCTATAACAGCAGTTCAGACAATGGTGTTGACTGCAAGGAAAAGCACAAGTTAATGCAATAACTCACTGCAACTTGTACTGTGGATGCACCTAATAAACAGATTGAAAATCTTTATTTAGCACAGAAAATCAATTATATGGTGACATTTTCTCTAAAGAGATGTGTATAAAACATTTATGGAAGGAGGCTTGGGTGTCTGTGTTTTGTAACAGCCCATAGGTTTTCTGCCACAGGGGCGTCTTCAAGACAGAGGACTATAACAGTAACATAAGCAGCATTTTTATGTCAGCAATTTAACAGCAGACAAAAACAGAAGGCTGGTGAACTGCTATAATGCAAATGATAATAGGAACTTGTTTCATGGATGTTCCACAGCATTAAATTGAACTATAAATGGATACAAAGTACAAGTGTTCATTAATAAATTGTAATCATTGGTAAATTGCTGTGGTTTAAGATAAATATAACAGTTCGATCATGTGGTGTTACTGGAAAATAATGAACTTCAGGGTGTTTATGATCCTCCACTTTATCATAATTTCCCTATAACAGCACTTTCCTTACTGTATGAAGAAATTAATCAGCTGCAGTATTCAGGTGATTTTGGCCCATTTTTCTAAACATATTTTCTTGAAATCTTGTTCAATTGGATTCAAGACTAGTCTAACGCCTTGATTTATTTCTCTGAAAACAATTGAGAGTTTCCTTTGCTGTATGCTTTGGATCGTTGTCCAGCTGGAAGGTCCACCTACATCTCATCTTCATCCTGGTGGAGGCAGCAGATTCTTTTCAAGTATCCAATACTTATTTCCCCCACTGTAGATTGATCCAATTTGGGTAATCCTTTGATTTAATTCTTAGATTTTTTTTTTCAATTATAATTGATTAAGGAAGTGTCTTGAAGCTGTCATTACAAACAAAGACTTCTCCACTAAGTATTAAATAAATTACATTTAGCATGTTCCATCCTTTTTTTCCTGTGTCATTGCCCTTTATTAGACACCTCATTTATGGACTTTAATGTTTGTGGACGGCTATGTGTGTGGACGGCTTGATTTAAATCTGGTGAAAATTTCATGTGAAAAGCCTCATTGGAAATATATTTATTGAACTAAATATTGACATGTTCAATACTTATTTCCCCCACTGTAAGCTAAATCAGAGAATGCTTGTGGCAATAAAATAAATTGTAAAAATGGAACATGATACCACTCCACAGAACTAAAACCCTGACTCTGTATATACATATTCTACATAATGTTCTCTGATTAAACCCATTTTGATTCAGTAAATTTCAGATATTGCTACGAACAGGTAAGAAACTCGTATAGAAAAGAAAACTTTAAAAGAGCCTCCACCTACTCAACTGATTTAAATTTAAGATGTGGATGTACATATCTTGTTGATTTGGTCTTGATTGCTTGACTGTATAAATGATTAATTGTTTTTAAGAATGAAATCAAAGTATATTCTAAAACTGATCATTGTTGACCTGGTGGCTTGTTTTGCTCACTGGTCCTACATTGTGTAGGAGATTAATCTAAAAGGGCCCTTAAACCTAGTTTTTAAACATGCATTAAAACAAAAACAATATTAAAACAAAACAGTATTATCTTAGAAATGTGCTTATCTAATATAATATATATTTTTTTTAAATGTCAAAAAATATATATATAAAATTTGCCTGGTGTAATGGAATCATGGAAAATCTAATCTTTTCTGACAAGTCATGTGATGAGATGCTGTAAGTTTTGCATTTATTTTATGTGATGGATGTTTAAGGATTACTGCCTACCATGCATCTAGGTTTGTTAAAAAAAAAAAACAACAACAAATAGAAGTCATAGAAATGTTACATAGTCGTGTTGCTTACCATCTGTGAAACACGGGATTACCAGCACACACAAGAAAACCATCCATCTGTATTGTAAAGCCATGAGTACGAACCTTCCAGAGCACAATCCGGCTTGAAAATAAGGAACAAGGCATCGCCTGCTCTAAAATTGCTGCCTTTTATATCCACATCCCGTTGATATCCTGTTACATAAGAGAACAAACTGATAAACAGTCCCTGTGAAATCCATTCTCATCAATTGAACCATGGGAAATTGACATGTGCAATATGGGTTCTTCCAGCTTAACATTCAAGGCCCTGCATATCTATTTTAAACTTAATATAAAAATAATCCTGCAAAAAGTCTTCCCCACAGAGCAACAGAAGTGAGCAGTAACATTTTATTCTGATGCATATGCTGCAGTGGGTAATTATTAACCAGTCTGCCAAGATGTAGTTCTATGGTTGTTTTTCATTGTGTGCCCAAGCTGCTCTCACGCCATGGCATTGCACCATGTGTGAGAACAGAGTCAATAATGGCTTGTGCACATATACAGGAATTCACACCAGTTCAGGATTACAAGGAAATGAAGTACACAAGGATACTTATTGCATCAATTACTTGAATGAACAAACACTGCACACTAAATAGGCCAGGAGTGCTCAAAAGTGGTTAGATTTTTTTTCCGCCAAGCAGGAGCCAAACTCGATTGCTTAAGCAAGTAAAAGCAGCGTTCATAGGTGGAAGTTTTTCAGCTACTGAACAGAGGAGGAAAAAAAATTGCAATGATGTCTTGGTCCATTATGTAACGAGTGAAAAATAAATCATTTTTAAATTGGTCATTTTTATTCTGGCATGCACCAACATGAGTTACAGTGGTGCAATAAGTATTTATTTTTGGTGGGTTGTGTGACCATGCATATACTTAACTTGTGTGTTTGTGCTTTTGTACATAAAGGGTAGAAGCACCAAGATTTTTATATTCACATAGCTGTATTACAAGCACTAACTGCCACCACTTCCAACCTCAAACTGCTGAAACTGAACTGCTTGAGGTGGGAAGTAGGAAGTTTCAAGATGGACAATACAGAGTGTCAAAATATAAATTTCCGTAATAATTTTAGTTCTGCAAGCTGGTTAAAATCAGATTGGACATTCCAGTCAAGTGAAACGAGGAAGTGCTGAACATTTAAAATATAATTATACCACAAAACATGCTCAATAGCATGTTTGTGCAAAACATGCAGAAAACTGATCAGCTTGTGTAATGAGAAAAAATGCTTGCCACTTTATGGTGTGGCAAGCTGGTCACTTATTTGCATTTAAAAGGTTATGTTAATTTGACCTTCAGCAATTCTGCTACAACAAATAAAATCCAGTTATTTGCAATTTGATTAAGAGTCATAACTGCCAAAAAGTTGCTAAAATTATAACTTGAGTCATGATTCATTTTTAGACAAGATAAAGACAACAATGTGGGGCTTTTTTCCTTTTATTTAAGGACCATGTAATGGCCTGGAATAATATCTGAAATTTTACAGATGTAAATTTATAATAAATGAACAAAACTAGTACAAAAATTATAATGGAATAATAAAAAAAAAATCCACAAAAAGTGCACCACCACTACTGCACTGCAGACTTCAGGACATGAAGATGGAAAACAAATTTTAAATCCTGTTCAGGGGAGGGGGCATTAACAGTCATGAAATACAGAAGTTACACAAGTCAATAAATTATACTGTGCGTCTGCAGATGTGCACGTGAGCTTATCTATTGAAAGTTAGGAGGGGGCATGGAAAAGGGCATCATGGGCTGCATTGATTGCTGCTGAGAGTTGAAGGGAAACTGTGCGGTGTGATTTGCACCATTCGGAGCAGCTCCCTGGTTGGCACTAAACTGCTTGTTCTGGAAACCTTGGTTTCCAAAGTTACCAGCCTGACTGCCATTAAAGTTGGACTGTCCATTGTAAGACCCATTAAAGCCATTATTGCCGTTTTCATTGTAACTGCCGCTGCCATTACTGTATGCTGCCCCATTCTGTGTCTTGTTACTGAAGGGTTTCTTTGGTCCATTGTCGTAACTGCGATCACTGCTGTGACTGTCTTGGTTGTAATTATAGTCCCGTCTGCCTCCGGAGTAACGATCTCTGCGATCGTCTCTATACCCGCCACCTCGCCCGCCCCTTGAACGACCTACAGAAACATGAAATAGAAACTTTAAATCTAAGAAAACAAATTGAGACTTAATAAATGTAGAAAATAGTTCACACAATTTAAAGCCCTGGTAAGTTTTTTAAACCGCTATGAAAAAATTTGGGGGTAAAAAAAAAGGGAGAAAAGTGGCTGCAGACGAGCCACAGTTCCTGTAGCTCACCAATTGGAATTACCTCCTCTGTCTTCTGCCATCTGGATGAGTTTGGGATTGATGGCCTGGTTGGCTTCACGGAGTACCGAGACAAGGTCATTCGCCTGCTTAAAGTTGTTAGGCGTGAAGAAGGTGTAGGCTGTTCCGGTTTTCTGGCTACGTGCTGTGCGGCCAATGCGGTGGATGTAGTCCTCAGAGTTGTTGGGATAATCGAAATTAATTACAAACTTGACATCCTCAACATCTGTGGGAATGATTGTGATGCAGTGTGGTGGAAAGGGAGCAGAGTATGCACACCACAGCAGCAGCAGAGAGACATTAATACACAGTAATTAACAAAACCAACTTGAAAGATCATTTTAACATGCTAAATTAAAGTCAAGGAGTCAAGAAAGGTTATGTCCCATGAATCTCTCCAGCTGAGTCTTGAAGCAACTACACTGATCTCCACACAGGTTTAAAGGACAATCAAGTGCTTCCCATCAATGGGCCTTAAAGAACATTTTGCCTCATCACACAGATGCAAAGATTACCTACAGACTTCAGGACACGTGGACTCCAGAAGTCAGTGTTGCATCTTGCTTGAAATGAACCAATAAAGACTGGCTCTGATTTTACAATATTAGTCAAGACATAGTCTTTCCAATCAACCAGTAGTCACTTGACAGGGTCTCTCTTTGGCAGGACTCGACATGATCGAAGCCAGAACAGGAGGGAACTCATCAGCTAGCCTGGGAATCGCATTCAGTACAGAGGCGTGCACATAACCAACAGCTGCCCTCATTGCAAAAAGGCCAAATAGTGTGGAAGTAGTCCCATTGAGTGAGACCTCAAAAAACATTCCACAATTGCAGCTGAAGCTATGTAAGAGCAGGAGCCACCACAGCTATCCCACAATGCCGCACTCCTCAGTGGCTGGCCAGCGCACCAGGGGCACGAGAACTCCCACCACCTCTGTACACGATTTGAACGGCTGGCAGAAAAGGTAGGACTCCAGCAAAGGAGCTCCAGACCCCTCCGGAGACTCTGGACACGTCATGCCAAGGTCCTGCCTCCAAGACCGCACCTTCAGGTGAGGGATAACTCAGAGAGAGGGACAGTAATTTAAAATTCTACATAAAAACAACTAAAATTTAACAGCACACATCTGGAGTAGCATAAAAATGTACGTACCTAGCCCTCTTGATGCCACGTCAGTAGCAATGAGAATGGGTGCTTTGCCAAACTTGAATTCTGTGGGAAGGAGAAAAAAAACCAATCAGCAGCTAGCCCAATGCCAGCTACATTTATTAAAAAACAAAAACAGACAAGTCATTATGATAAAGCATTACCATTGAGCACCCAGTCTCTCTCCTGCTGACTTTTGTCTCCATGTATACCCATTGCAGGCCACCTACAACACAAGATTCACAGACGTTCAGCACTGTATGGAATCCATACACTATGTTAACATACTGCTCAAGGAGGTACTAACCCATCCCTACGCATCCTCCGTGTGAGGTCATCACACCTCCTCTTAGTTTCCACAAAGATGATGGTTTTGTTCTCCTTCTCGCTCATGATCTCCTCAAGCAGGCGCAGCAACCTTGAAAAGCAAGAGCAGCTTACAAAGCAATAGCAACTCTAGTGTTTCAAGAACTCAATTAACACCCGACATATCATGCCATGGGTAAACGGGGCCTAATGGCTATTCACACAATGAAATAACATGGATACTATGTAATAAAGTGCAAGTTTAAAGCTAAACCCACAGAGATCTACTTGTAGCTCACTAAATTGTTCCACCAAACAAAAAGGCCCACTCACTTATCCTCCTTCTCTCCATCATTGCATACATCCACTATCTGCAGAATGTTGTGGTTGGCACTGAGCTGCAACGCTCCCACATTGATCTGGACATAATCTTTCAAAAAGTCCTCAGCCAGCTGACGAACCTCTTTAGGCCAGGTAGCACTCCACATCAGAGTCTGCCTGTCGGGCTGCAAGGTGCACAAGAGAAAATGATTTAACAAGGTAGCATAAGCAATAAAATTTCTTTCAAAACAAACAGGGTTATAACACAACCCAAAACAAAACTACAACTACATTTTGAACAAAACCCCAATTACATGCTCTGGCTTAATGTTCCATGATGATACCCCATATCATAGGACAAAGCCTGAAATTGTAATCATACCCTGATCTGGTCAACAATTTTACGGATTTGAGGTTCAAAGCCCATATCCAGCATTCTGTCAGCCTCATCCAGCACCAGATAAGTGCACCTGCGCAGATTTGTCTTTCCAGCTTCCAGGAAGTCAATAAGCCTCCCTGGAGTAGCAATGCAGATCTCAACTCCTAAGAGAAAATGCATAGGTGAGCACAGAAATAGGGGCAGAGATTTAAAAAATATGAAAAAGAAGCAGCAACCATACCTCTCTCTAGGTCACGAATCTGTGGTCCTTTAGGAGCTCCTCCATAGATGCAGGTGGACTTCAGGCGAGAAGCTTTGCCATAGTCTACTGCGACCTGTTGAACTTGTTGCGCTAACTCACGAGTAGGAGCCAACACCAGGCACTGAGGAACAAAACACCTCATTGAGGACCACCCAATTGAGCATCTCAGCCAGAAATGTAAAGACAAGAGTGTATAAAGAATTATGAAACTTACAATTGGTCCATCTCCACGCTCGAGGAAGGGTTGGTGGTTTATGTGCACAATAGCAGGAAGTAAATACTAAAAAAAAAAAAAAACCCACATTTTTTTTACTTTACTTTTAAAATTAAAACATTGTTGTGCACACAATTTAGCACTAGCAAATGTAAGCACAGGTTTAGTGGGTTCTTACCGAGAGCGTTTTCCCAGATCCGGTCTGGGCAATGCCAACCATATCTTTGCCACTCAGTGCCAGTGGCCACCCCTGAGCTTGGATCGGAGTTGGATCAGTCCAGTTCTGTTTATTGATCACATCCATGACGTATGCTGCAAAGAAAAAGATCAAAGAAATAAACCAAAAGTCTCAAGCTAAATCAATGACTATTTATGGTCTTGGACACAACTTACAGGGAAAGCTGGCCTCATGAAACCTAATCGTAGGTTTTGGACAGTCTCTGCCTTTGACTGTGATCTCTTTGCTCCTCCTGTACTGCTCAACCTCTTGCTGCAAGAAAAGCAGAACAATGAGTAAAAACACAAAAAAAGCTATGGGTTGATTTATAACTGTCCAAGGGAATACAAGGAAATCCTCAGTGTTCAGCTTTAGCATCAGGGTTGACTGATCACTAATTTACTCACAAGGCAAGTGAAAGCTCCAGTGTGTTGCCAGCAAACCCAAATGACTAGGCTAGAAAACCAACGTGACTCAACATAAGGAGCACTAGCTAAGTACATTAATTCAGACTTGCCCTACAGCCACACTAGCTAGCAGCAATGCATCAAGAGACATCTGAAAGTTTTCTGGAGTCTACAAAAATGGGGTATGGTGCAGTAAACCAGCAAATCAACTGGCTCAAATGAGTCCTTAGACTAATCCTTAAGCACTCAACTTTAGCTCCTGTCTCCAATGAAATCCCCGTTTCCTGTCCGATTCACAAAAAAAAGGGTAGAATACATTTTATCTGGATGGATCATCACACCCGACCCAAAAGAAAATTAAGAGAAAAGAAAGATCAAGTTGGTTTCTCTGGTAAGCGTACATGACTAGTGCAGGTAGATCGCTTTCCTAAACATGTGCGATTTATCACTCTGATATGAATATAGATTAGATTTGGGGCGGTTGTGGCTCAGTCGGTAGAGCGGGTTGTCCACTAATCCGCTAACCGTGGGGTTGGCGGTTCGAATCCCGGCCCGGGTGATCCCATGCCGAAGTGTCCTTGGGCAAGACACTGAACCCTAAGTTGCCCCCAATGGCAAGCTAGCACCTTGCATGCAGCTCTGCTCCCATTGGTGTGTGAATGTGCTCTCATTAGTAAGTCGCTTGTAAATGTAAAAATGATATTTCTGTAAAGCTGCTTTGAGACAATGTACCATTGTAAAAAAGCGCTATACAAATTGATTAATTATTATTATTAATTGATTTAGCAGACGATTCTATCCAAACAGACTTACAAATGACAATATACAAGCAAAATATAAGATAAGGAAAGCAAGTAGAAATTCAAGGGGGAGGGACAACTGCAGGCAGCTATGCAATTATTCTAACAACAATCTTAAATAGCACATAATGTTTATTTGTTTGGACATATGAATAAAAACTACTTGATTAAACATGAAGTCTGTTTATCCAGCAGCACCTGAGACGGTCATTTACCGATCCATGGGCATGAAAAAAAATGAGACTTTCTTCATCTTTCTATTCATCTCATACTCAATTATTATTGGGGGAAAAAAATGGGGATGATATTTTGGAATGAAACCGAACACTGTTCCCGTACCGATGACCTGTGCGCTATATCCGGGTGCTCTTGGTAGAAGTTCTTCTCGAATTTCGGCAGCTCGTCGAGGTTCCAGTGTTTCTTCCGCAGTCTGTCTCCCGGACTGCCAAACTTCTTCCCGGCCGGTGGACCACCTCGACTTCCTCCAAACCGCGGAGGCCCGCTGCTGTAATTGTTCCCATAACCACTGAAACACACACATACAAGTTTTTGTTCCTGTCGCTTAATAACGTGCAGTTCATAAACACGCCGCGCGCTCGCCGCATTAAAATCACGACGCGCACGCGACGTTCATCGACCTCTCTTCTAGGCCGCGTTTTTTTTTTTTAATGATAAACAGACACCAATTACTTATCGTGAAAATAACACCAGCTAAACGATCACTACAGCCTACAAGAGTTGTGTGGCTGCTGGCGATGATATGAAGGTCTGAGTCCCGTTTTTAAACCGCTGCCATTTTAATTCCTCCCGACAGCGAAACAAAGAAAAAGCCGGCCGGCATTTTGTACCAGTAGCAGTTTCAGCCACATGGCGAGGCCTAAACAACATTTAGCGTAACAACGCGAACACGACGAGCAATACATTCGAGTCAAAACACTCAAGACGAGCTAAATAAATAATAAAGAAGTGACAATATTCAGTTTGTATATATTCGAATCTATGGATTTATCGCCTAGGCAAAAAGAAGAAGCAAAACACCGCGACACAGGGCCTGACTGTTGGCTATGAAGCTAGCGTTAGCGAATATGAAGCGGATTTAAAATATATCTTCTCCCCGAGTTCGTTACTGTAGTTTTAAGTGTATAAGCTGGAGTTTAAACAATACAAGTCAAATGAATTGATGTGAAACAACATGAGCAACAAAAGCTTACCCTCTGTCGCGGCTGCGGTCTCTGTCGGAATAACCTGGCATTTTTAACGAGTTTAACAAACTAATTATATAATAAATAGAATAAATTTAAAAAGACTAGTATACGAGTAATGTAGCCCCACTCTTTCCTCTACCGATAGTGATGGCGTTCAATACCGGTAACGACCGACCCTCGTTAGAGTTATATAGTAACAGGAAATGACGTCATGGAAAATACGTCACTGGCGTGCACGCAGGCTACTTCCGGTTTCCGTAAACCCCACCCTATCCGTAATATGAACCGATCTTGTTGTGTGAAAGTCATTTCATTTCACTCAGCAAGATTATTGACTCAAATGTGGTCATTACAACATACATATATATATATATATATAAATTATTGTAACACAAAATTCAGCCATTCCCCGGTCTTTTTTTTTTATTTATTTTATTTTTTTTTATAAAGCCAATGATTTTTAAAATCTCTCCAGAAATGTCACAGGACCCTAGAAATGTATAACTCTGAGAACCCCTAAAGGTTCATAAAGCAGTGTTTCCCTGTCAGATAGGCGGGGGCGGCTGTGGCTCAGTGGCTCAGGCTACCAATTTGTCCAGCACTGGCCGTCCCTGCAATTTCAGCCCAAGAGGGGTCAGTCTGATGCAAAAAGACATCTCATGGGCAGCTGTGGCTCAGTCGGTAGAGCGGGTTGTCCACTAATCCACTAATCGTAGGGTTGGCGGTTCGAATCCCGGCCCGGGTGATCCCATGACGAAGTGTCCCTGGGCAAGACACTGAACCCTAAGCTGCCCCCGATGGCAAGCTAGCACCTTGCATGCAGCTCTGCTCCCATTGGTGTGTGAATGTGCTCTCATAAGCTTTGGATAAAAGTGTCTACTAAATGAATAAATGTAAATGTAGATAGGGTTTCAAGTAAAACCCCTTTATGGACTTATGGCAGGAATCTGTTAGCAGTCATATGCATAAGCTTAACCCTTGTGTGTCAGTTTAAAAAGTTACACATATGTCCATAGAGGAGAAATATGTCCATGTCCAAAAACGGTCATAGAAATATTATATATGATTTTTTTTCACCACTTTCACTGACTTAGATTTTTATACCAGCATCAGTTCTGGTCATAATTATCAAACATTCATTAATTTTCAGAATTTTATCATTTTAAATGCCAGTTTCTTTACATAATGCAAAAATCTTCAAAGCTCAGTAACCTTCTGTGACTCATATACATGGGATGGGATTTGTGATTTACAGTGCAATATCATTTCTTTCTTTCAAAATGTTCACACACACACACACACACACACACACACACACACACACTTATAGCTGCATAATTTATTCAGTTGGTCTGCAGTGCTCTACAATATAGGAGAATTAGAACAAAAAGGAAAAGCATGTATTTTCCCCAGAAAAAAAAAAACAGTACAAATTTCCGATAAAAAAAAATTCAATGTTTTGAAATCTTGTCAACAAAATAAAAGCCTATTAACACAGAATGCATGATTTTATGATTAAACGTCACAGGGATTAAATATTGCAGTTTGAATGGGTTTCAAAGGGGAAATTTTTGTCCTTAAGGTCCTGAGCGTAACTATTTTGAGTACCTAGTTTAAAATTATGAAAGAAAATGAGGGTGAAGTATTCAAATGCCAATAAAAATACACACCTTATGTAAAATTTATGCCGTTTGCATTAAAACACACAAAATGATTTAAAAAAACAAAAACAAATGAAAAAGAGTACAAGAGTCAACTAAACAAATTAATCAGATCATATCAGATCATCAATGTATCAGATCACAACTTTAAATTCAGGAATGCTGGTAAAATGTTTGACCTGTTGTTCTAGCTTTGGGCACATTTTTGTTCACATTTTGTTTCATAACTATGAAATAGACATATGGACATTCAATACAATTGGACTTGAGCAGCACTTTTAACACCAGACAGTGTCACAAAGCCACTTTACAGAAATACAGATGTAGAGAGGCAACGAAAATCTCTGAGAGGACATAAAAGGTTGAAACCTCGAGAGAAACCAGAGTCTAAAGGGAGCCCATCGTCTTCTGGGTGATACTGGATAGTGGAATAATAAATCATTACTCTTCTACAACTGTATACTTATATACTTAAAAATCAATCAAACAGGATGTTTAATATGAACATCATAGTCTTTACCTTTAGTGTGCTTTATGTCCAACATTAGTTATATTACAGTCTTTGGGGACAGTGTGAAATCTTTTCGTGGTCTACACACTGAATGTGTTTCTGTACTTTGTCTTACTTGTGTGCTTTGAGGTCTTCACACTGTCCAAGTGTAATTAAGCATATTCTTTTTTGCATCACACATTCTTCAGCTGCTGTAGTCCCATAATTTCCAATTAGAGATTAGAAAATTATATCTATATATCCATCTATCTTGATTGTTACCTGCATTTATGCACTGCGCTTCCTTCTTTTCGCTTGTTGCGCCAATACCTAACTGTGTAATGTATTAAGATATCATTAGATAAGCCATTCCCAAAACTGGCTGCCACCTGCCTCTGTAACTATTCACTAGGGGCTATTCACACCCCTCTTCCTCTCTCTCAAAACAAAGGAAAAAGCCTTTATTATTCAAACAAAGGCAACAGCTTCCTTTGTTTTGTCCTTACTGAAATATGGCACATTTAAACACCCTGATCTAAATTACAATAGGTCATGATCATGTCATGATCAACGATCATCTAGTGTTCATGTAATCGTATGGCTGATACTTAAATAAGGCCCTTAAAATTGTAACAATTTCAGTAACACTGAAGCACTATATGCACATAGACACAAACAAACAGTTATTGGTGCCAAAGGCCAGTTTTTAATCAGAACTAATTACACACAAAAATAAAATACTCTTACAAAAAAAGATGTTACATTAAACAAATTGCACCTGTCAACTAGGAGATATAGTCCTGCTAGTAAGTCATGCTGAAATAAACCAGATGCCTCTTAAATTTTAACAGAGCAATACAATGTCCAGTCCAACATCGTGGAGGCAGCTGTACAACAAAAGAGTGACCGAAAGCGAAGGAGAGAGAAAAGACTACAAGGAGAGAATCTGTATGTGTGCACTGGACTTGAGAGTAAACAAATGGTTTTTTGTAATTTTTTTTTTTTTTTTTTTTTACCAGTCCATTCATAAAGAGTTTGGTAAATAGATTTTGCCTATTATTTACAGCAATTACAGTCTGAATGTGTGCAAAATGTACTTTTTCCCCAATGTATTTTTTTCTTTTACATCTTTCTATTTAAGTTAAAGATATATGACATTATGTGATCCACATAGCTGTATAAGGACAATATTCTACTACTGTACAAAGCACCGTCTGAGGATATTTCTATTGACATACCCAGAGGCTTTTTTTCTTTATAACTCCCCCAACACACACACACACACACACACACACACACACACAGAGTCTGTAAAAAAAAAAATAATACAAGAAGTGTAATTCATTTTCAGCATATGTAAATTTTTAACAACAGTCCATGGTCATAGAGGATTGCTATAGACAAGGAGCATTTCATTCAACCATCTATATGAGCTTATAAAATAAAAATAAATATGTCTTGTTAAAGACGATTAAAAAAAACCCCATTATATAAGAATCAAAAATGTTGTTTGGGAATCCTATAATGACTCTGGAATAAAAGCGTTGCATTATACTTGAAGCTACATGTTTAAAGGAATACAAATGGTACAAAGGAGGCATTCCGGTATACTGTTAACATTTATCCTTTATATTTAATCATTGCCACTTTTTCCCCCTCACAAATTACATGACTGATATCAACCCTAACATTTTAATTACAACATTTTGAAAATACTTCATTACACATCGTCATTAAGCATCAATAACTGTCCACTTGCAGCTCAAAATGATTAAACTATTCAGAAGGACAAATGGATTGAATTTTGGTGGAGGAATTAAAACTACCACCATTTAAGATCATGGGTCAAAGTAGTCAAAGTTAGTGTTAGTATTTAGCTAACCCAATCTGTCTTATCCTAACACTTGAGGTTTTAATTTGATTTATTTTTTTAGGTGGGCTTTGTCAAAACAAAGGTCAGTAACATAACTAAGAATCTGTGACTGATAGACACAAAATGAAATACATCTACCACCTCATCAGCATGCTCCTACATATGCATCTGCATTCATACACATTTGGTTAGGCCTTAGGAGATCCACCTTTGATGGAGTCAAATAATTAATTCAAAAACTTAATGCCGCTAAAAAAATAAGTTCTTTAAAAACATTCAGCTTTTTAAATAGCCACAATAAAAGTCACCTGGTAGTCATCAATGACAATGCAATGTACATATTCTACTTAATTTTTGCAACAACAACTGTTTCTAAAGTATGGTAATAAATGATGCATCTACAGGTGGATGACAAAAAACAAAAAAACAAAAAAAAAAAAAAACACGCTGGTTCTGTTATACTGGGGGACATTTTCCTGGCATGGTTTGCGAGGGAGGAGTTACTGCAAAGCAATTAAGTCATTCTGACTGATTCCCTTTATCCTCTAATGAAACATTTCTATCCTGATAAGAACCACCTTTTCCAGAATGATCCCGCCCACTCCACAGTGCACGAGAGGACACTGGTGATGATGATGATGTAAATAATATGTTGTGGCATTCGAAATCACTGGTTATCAACACATTTTAACACCTATGGGAGAGTGTTAGGCAGCGCTCTCAATATCAATCATCAATACACCAATGGAGGGAAAATGGTATTCATTTCATCCATCCAGTACAGTTCCAGAAACATGTAGGCAAAGACAATGTTGTTTATTCCTTCGTCATCCGTCTGCCTATCTCTTTTTTGCTGTTTTTTTCTTTTGTTACTGCTCCATTTTCCCCAGAGTGCATCATATAAAAATAACACAGGACTACTGATACCTAATCAAATCATTATTTTTTTCTATTAAAGAAGCTTGTAGGTAAGACTGCTGCTGAGACTGGTTTTAGTGAATGGAGCACACGTAACTGAAATAGTCTTTAGGGATTTAAAAGTGGCCAATAGAACACTTATTCTGAATGCCTTCATCGGAGGGCCCCGAATGTAGTTTGTGCAACAAGATGTTTGGGCACAACACATTAAACTACAGATGTAGCTGCCACTGGCATATTTCAATTTGCCTCCAGAATGGGCAGTACTGCTACTCTGTATGGTCACACAGCAATGTTCTGCTGGTACCCCACCGGTGTCTCTTTTTTCCTCAGTCAGTTGGGTACAGACACTATATGAAATACTGTCTGTCATTTTCCCCCATTAATGCTTAAAAAAGAAAGAAAAAAAGAAGAGACGACATTTTTGCAAGTTCCAAAAAAAAGTATAAAGTCAGAGAGTTACTAGCAGCTGAAATATGAAGTCCATTCTTCAATAAAAAAAATGCAGGGAAGCAGAGAAACTAAAATGTTCCATCCTTAACAACCTATTCCTAGTTCTGTCCCTTCTTCTGATAACAGGGGCAGTGCTACTGGACCATACTTCACACCCAAGGGGTGTAGAGTGACTGGTATATACTCCTTCCACAAAAACATCTTTCCTCCCTTCGCATGCCCTCTGGTGGCAGGAATCACTCGACAGCAAAGCCACAGGTCTCTTCTATGGCCGTCAGGAGTTTGTCATAGAGCTTGTCGTAGTGCTCATATGGAGGAATGTCAATGCGGTTGAAGCTGTAGAAAACGGAGAAATGTGAAAATTAAATACCTTACTGTGGTAGATAGGGGACTGGACTTAAAATCTTCAATAATTTTCCACCTATTTAACAGAAAAGCAGAAAGTCAAAGTTTGAAATTTTCACTTGCCATGTATGGGCCTTGGGCAGGTTATCAGTGCTGGCATCGATCTGATGGATGGTGAACAGACGTGGACCTGCAGCTCCTGGACCGCCAAACACGTGAGCAAGAGAAAAAAACACATCGTTTTATTAAAAAAGCTGAGAGATATGACAAAAACAGAAACACCATGATACACTATATGGCCAAAAGTTAGTGGACACCTGACCATCACACCCATATGTGGGCCTTCGACAATCTGTTTCCACAAAAGCACACAATTGGTGTACAATGTCTTGGTATCCTTTAACCTTACAATTTCCCTACACAGAGCCCCGAGCTAAACCTCACTGAATACACACGCACACACACAGAGCACTTTATTAGGAACACTATATTAATTTTTTTTGTTATAACCTGGTATCCCTTGGTATCCCTCTACAAATAAAGTTGTCCACACTGAGACAACCACTCGGAAAGAACGCTGCACTAACCAACCCTTACCAAAACTTAAGATTTCAGTAAGAGAAATCCCCTACTGACTTCAAATCTGATACACAGTCTGCGCACAATAACAGATATAATGTCCTTAACTTTAACTTAAAAAAAAAATAAAAAGAAAAAAATAAAAAGAACACGCCACTGTGCAGGTGATACAGTTCATCCTGATATCAAGAGTTTCACATATTCTCCTGCTTCCTCGGCTGAAATAAATTCCTTCTGGACACCGTTATGTGTAATGCTAAGCCGAGCTGGGTGAAGTATTCCATACTGAGCACCCTCAACATCACGAAGCTGACGCCGAACCTCATTAAATGCAGCTCGAGCCCGAGCTATCTTAGGTGTGTAATCAGAGAAAACGGAGATAATCAAATTCTTCACTTTAATCCGCTGGAGCTCTCTCGTGCGCCGTAAAATCGCCACACATTCACTATAATAGTGAAATCTGCACACAATTGCTCGTGGTCGTTCACCAGGCTTGGGCTTCGGCTGAAAGGTCCGGTGGGACCGGTCCAAAACCGGCTCCTTCTCCAGACCAAACGCCTCTTTTAACAAGGCCG
>JAFFST010048219.1:66706-83824 GCA_022414735.1 Noturus placidus | reverse complement strand
TTTCACCTTTAATAATAAACACCTTCATTTACAAATTGCATTTTGTGTTTACTTGTGTTGTCCTTGACTATTGTTTAAATTGGTTTGATGTTCCGAAACACTTAAGTGTGCCAAATATGCAAAGGAACAGGAAATGAGGAAGGGGGCAAACACTTTTTCACACCACTGTATATATATACACACACATACATACATACATACATACATACATACATACACAGAGAGAGAGAGAGAGAGAGAGAGAGAGAGAGAGAGAGAGAGAGAGAAAGCTAATTAATCACAGACTTTTTTTTCCATACCCTTTTATACCCATCTTTACCAAGAGTTTCAATAATTCTGGAGCTGACTGTATATGCACTTGACTAACATGCAGAATCTATGTAAAGCTTTGTATTAACATGATGACTTAAACATTCTAAATGCTTAGAACTGTCATATAAAAATAAAAATTATTTAATTGAACAATAAAATGAATTGAATCATTTAATTGAATTTTGTTTAATTGAACTGGTGTCCAGCTTGTGCAGGAATCAACGGACACTCACAGGATCCAGACAAGGCTATTGTGGAGATCAGGATCCACAGACTCCATGTCATCCAGAGTGATGGGTTTGCCCAGCAGCTGCTTGTAGAAGGGTAGAGTGAAGCCGCCGTCAATGTAGTGACCGTGGAACACGGCCATACCCATTATGCGGCCCACAAAGTGGAAATAGGACAAGTGCTCCTAAAACAGAAACAATTCTACAATCAATAAGTGGCATTTACAGTAGACAACAAGTACACACTCGGACTGTATTAACTGAGATTTTTCTATCGTTTACCAAATTTTAAAAGCATTAATGGACAGGTCAAAATAGTGTCCATCATCCATGTGATTGTATTGTATAATATATAGCAATAATAATAGTGTACAGCAGACAGTTTCACAAGTCTCTGAGATCCAAGTCAAGTCTCAAGTCTTTGAGGTCCAAGTCCAAATCAAGTCTCAAGTCTCTGAGGTTGAGTCCAAGTCAAGTTTCAAGTCTTTGTTCTATTTTTAAAAATAGTTCTTTCGGTTAATTATTGTAATTAACAGTGTATGAGGCTAAATCAATTTTGAAATATTAAAACTGGTTAATTCTACAGAATGACTTGTTCATTTATTCAAAATGGTCTAATAAAGAACACAAGGCTTTACTGAAATCATTAATTCAAAATGAAATAATTAATAAAAAAAAAAACGATTACTCTCAAACTGTTACATTTTATCCAAAAGCTGTCTTATTAATTACAAGAAAACAGAACATTCATAGGAACTTCAGGAAAGATACTTACTTTTTTTGTGCAAAATGCCTTTAGTGCTGTGTATTTTGAGCTATTTGAGTTGCCGTAGTTTGCTGTAGTTATAGATGTAGATGTGTAAGGTAGTCTTCCAGTGAGCGCCAATGGTAACAAAACCTTCATGTATAGATGCATTTTAACATGGTACAGTTGGATATTATATGCATATGGTAGCTAATATGTGTGTGTGTGTGCGAGCTTGGGAAGGGATACTGTACATGAAAAGGACATGGAAACATTTATACTTCTTGAAAATGGAAAGCAAGCAAGCCCCTGACAGCTGTGTAACACCGCAGCTTCCCTCTGGATTAACTGACTGCTTCTCAAATTAAATAAATGACACGAAGGTTATCACAAGGTAAGACTTTGCTTTATTGGTATTGTTTGTTGTTCATTTTATAACAGAACTTTTCCAATGGGTGATAAACACGCGCCTTCAGATGCGACATGCGTGTATATAATAATGCTGGCTTGGTGAGTTTAGAGATAAATCGTTGTGATATTTACTACTAGGGAATGAATGAATGAATGAGGAAGAAACAGAAAAATGTGGTGTTTGATGCTGTCATGTGAGTAGTAAAGAGAGAACGTACTCAGGAATGACAAACCAAACTGACTTGTGTTTTTCACGAGTCTCTGTCTTCAAGTCTAAGTAAAGTCTTGAGTCAGTTGTTCATGAGGTTAAGTCAAGTAATTTTTTTTTTGTAAGTGCGACTCGAGTCCAAGCCCCTGACTCGAGTTTCCATCTCTGGTATATAGTAAAGAATGTTAACAAGTTTTGTACTGAAAACTGATCAATCAGTCATATGTATTCAATAATATTCCATTTCAGGCCTGTTTTAATCAAAAACCTGCATTTGCTCCCCATGGAGCAATTTCCTAAATGAGTAAAAAAAAATGCTGAGATTTTCTGGACAATTTAAGTTTTCTTTTATGAATTTGTGATGTATTTGTCATAGAAAACCATGCCTAAAATCTGTTACCATTTGGAACTCAGACTGATATACCGCATTTATCATCGTTTAGATGTTTTAACCTCATATGAAGCTTTATAGTGGACAGTGCTATGTACCGGGTTGACGGCAGAGTCAGGGTTGATCTGCAGCGTGTAGATGTCATCACGGGAATACTGGAAGAGTCCATAGTATGGGTTCAACATCTCATGAGACAGAAGGTATAACCACTCTCTATGAAGACACAAATACAAAGCAGATATCATTAACCTACAGCATTCTGAACACCTGCACCAGTTTTCCCCATTCCACATCAGAGAGGACGAAATGTTCTGTGGTTCAGTTCACAATATAAATTCTGCTAGCATTGCAACCTCTTTGTGTAATATCAGTGTGTCACCAGCAGACGGACTGTGTTCAAATGAATTCTATACAGAAACAGGTGAACCAATTGGATTAAATCAGTGGTTCCCAAACTTTTCCAGGGCAAGGCCCCCCAAAAGGCATTAACATTTGACCGAGGCCCCCCCTTTTGCAAGATGTCTAAAACACATTTAAAACACAGACTTCTTTTTATTAATAATTACATTTTACATATTTACATTACATTATATTAGGAATTGATTGTGTGTGTGGTTGTCTGAGTGAGAATTTATTTTTCACACCAAATTGTTGAGGCCCCCCTGGCACCCCCTGGCGGCCCCCACTTTGAAAACCACTGGATTAAATGACTCAGTACAAGTGTACACATTAAGGACTTAACTTTTTGTCTTTGATGATCTGATAATATTAAAAGAGCACTTATACTCCGCAAATTTGCCGTTCTACTACAAAGCGTCAAGAAGGAAATAAAACCAGCCGTTGCATTAGTTGATTAGGTGAATAAACAAGATTAAGATCATGATACCTTGCTACACCTCCATAATCCAGCCCTTCTTCTCCTCTGAACTTCACCATCAGTCTCTTCCAAAGGTCTTTTGGCCTCATCTTCATCACCTGCCTATATGACTCCTGGAGAGGAAGAGAAAGAAAATTGCAAGAGTATTTTACTCTTACTGTATGCACTTGGGGAATCTGTGTGACTGAACCTCGAATTTATGCAAATGTGTGCCACATTGTGTTCAGCCAATCAGACAAGGTTGTTCACCACAATGGTGAAGATCTGAATTTACCACAACCAATCTACAGGCAAGTTAGAGCAATGTCCGCAGAGCAAATGGTCACATGCTGTTAGAGGGCTGTAATTAATTACCTCTGGCTTGAAAACACTATTAAATTTTTTTTGCCCCACTAACACATTGACGTAATGAACATGCAAATGCAGACACACAGATAGAATGTGCTCTCAGAGTCCATGCTATCTCCTGTAGCCCTGCATGCCTTTCTAGCTCTGGAGGGAACACAAAGGAATGCGGGAATGCTGCAACAGAAACAGCTACACACGCCCATAAAGATAAATGAGCAGAAACCAGGCAAAATCCCTTCAAGCTGTGAAGGCAAGAGAGCAAGCTCGCGAAGCTCAAAAGCATACCATCGCAGCTTCATGGTGAGGGACAAGACGTACATGGCTGTGCATTGCAATGGTAGAGCTAATGGCAAGCGGTCTAGTGTGTCGCATAAATAAACACAGCTGGTGCACTGAGGACATTTTCATTAGCGGATGAAAGGATTAATAACAAGGCAAATGTCCAGGCTTGTTTTTATCCGTGACTAAAATAGCTGTCTTAATATGGAGTTTTGCAGGTAGTGAGTGTGAGCCAACAGGAAAATGGAAGCAAATAGTTTTATAAAGGCGCTAAACAAAACAACTGCTTAAATCTATTAATTTTTTTATTTATTTGGGTGGGTTTTGAGGTGCCCTACCTCAAAGATCTCCTCGCGGGACACCTCAATGCGGCAGTGCCCTGCCTGCGGCTGCTGCTGAGAAAGTTCTTGCCGGAGGATCTTCAGCTTCTGAACCAGGTCTCTCTTGTATTTGGGCACGGTGAGACACTCTGCATCATCGGGCAGATTTGCGGGTGACAGCACTGTCTGGACCTGCTCTTTCAGATGACCCACACGACTGTACGCGTACACACACACACACACACACACACACACATGCAAAAGATCATGGTTAATTTATTTTTAGGCAAAGGTACTTAATACAACCTACACACAAACAAATATGATTAATAAATATTAAATCTGAGTACTTTAAATCTGAATCCTTGATTACATGGGATTGCAAATAGATTACACACATGCTCTCTCAGGGTCAGTGATTCACACTCAAACTACATATACATACACAAATACAAAGTACAACCTACATATACAAACTACAACTACATATACACATTCACACTATACTACACAACATATACACTGTGTGAGCAGGAGCGATTTTTTTTTACAGTTTTTACTGTGACATCATCACATTAGTTTCTAAACTGAGACTAAAAGTGATCCTAATCTGGTCTGACAATTACAGCATACTTTTTATTGGCCAGTCAAGAGACTTACCAGCTATGTGCTATCTGGGTAAATCATTAGCATCAGTAATTAGTTAACTTATGCTCACCATCCATATTTCCATGTTTCCTAGCAACTGTATTCTCACAACTCGAATGGTGGGTTTATTTTATGTGTATTTGCCTTACAGGTCAAAAGTTACATTTCAGTGCATCAATAGTCTAACCTCCCTAGAACCAGTTCAGAATATTCTGACAAAGTTTCCTGTTAGCTAAAAAATATGATTAATTGTACAGCCAATCAGTGAACTGGTTCTAGTGTTTTGCACCTTATTACTGTAATACAAAGAAAAATGTTTTATCAAGCTTTCGTTTGTCATTCAGCAGATCTGTATCTGCTATTGGCCTCTGTGGGATATGGGTAATTAATTGTGTGTGTGTGTGTGTGCAGGTAGCAGAGCCGTACACACACACACTTCAAATACAGACTACACACCACATTAGAGACAATAGAGGGCAGGAAAGAGGATGTGAAAGACAGAGTGAGGAAGAATGCAGAGGGAAAAGAAAGGATAAAAACAAAGAAGGTGCAGCACATGGAAGAAGGAGCTTAGACAGAGGGAGTGAGGGAAACAGGAAATGTTAGTGTCAAAGGACAAATGAGGGAAACAAGGTTAGAGGAAGACTAAGAGAAAGAGATGGATGGTGCTTGAATGAAAGGAAGGGTGAAATCGGAGAAACCCGGGGCCTCTGCTACAGTGAAATGCCTAAATTACTTTAGGGGCTGAGGATCAATCCCACTTAGCAGTTACTAACCAGATCAGAACTCATTCTGTATATTGCATGTTAAGTGAATTCTCATGAGACATCTTAAACAACCTTCTCTAGGACAGGGTCTCCAACAATGTCACATGCAAAGTTAAGACACATGGGTCACACTAGCCTATTTAGATTGGATTAACTGATCAAGGGGGGCGTATGTAATAATTTTCTTTTGTCTCCTTTCTGCGAACCTGGATGTTTGCATTATGTGAGTTCCTTAAATATTTAACATCGAGGTTTTACTCCCTAGACCAAGTATATAGTATCGAGTGTCTCTTCTAGAGCATCCGGTTTTCATTTCATGATTTAGGAAATGTATGTATAAATATCTGGGGGAAGGTCAACGATGCACGATCTACGACACTAAATACAGCAAGTAGCAGCATCTTTTTTCCACCCCATAGAAAATCACAGACTTGTATCCGGAAGGGACTAAAATTATCAGATGACCGATGAGTTGGCAAGAATAAAATCGGTAATTTGGCCTGTAATTTTCTCTGAGGAGCTCCGTGAAAAACCCTGAAATGGTGAAAGGTAAATTTAATCTTGTCTGGATAGGGTTACTGACGCATTTCAGCAAATGTGGCTACTGAACCATACTGAAAGGAGCACAGCTAAGTCCCCCTCGTCCCCCCCCGCAAAGACACTGCTTTAAAATACGGTATGGTTACTGCTATAAATCTGTATTCTTGTGGAGCACCTGAAAATGATTTTCATAAAATTATCCCTGTAAATAAAAGGAAGATTTTTGTAACAATTTCCTATGAAACGCAAATATAAACACTAAAAACAGTAGCAACAACGGAGGCAATTCAAGTTCTAAGATTTACATCTCATTTATGGTTCTATTTTTTTCCCCAATGTAATCAATGAAAAACGTCATCAGATACTATTACTGAAGACTGATGCGCCATATATGGTCTGGTAGAAACCTGAGTCATGATTCATACAGGTCCTGTTCAGACTGCATTGGAACAATCAATAGACTGCACAATTTCCAATTCCACCCATATATCCCTGCTTGGTTTCTCGCTGTACCGTGGCTAAACAAATTCAGCATACATTCTTAGACATGGTATGGGTCATGAAATAAACAACAAAATATACAAATCTTGTATTTATTTTGTCATACTACACTGTGCAGTACTGTCCTCTAGAAAAACACTTTTACACAAGTGGTTTTGTGAGGGAGGTGTGCACCCACTGAGCAAGATTCCTCTAATGTTTTTACCAGAGAGTGTCCGCCACTTGGAATGTCCAACTGGACAGCTTTGAGATAGTCAGCATGGTCAGGGACTCGGATGGAAACATCTCATATCTTTCTCTCTCCTACCTCAGATCACAAAATGGTGTTTGTGTGGACAGTTATGTAACCATGCAGTACAATAATTTATAAAGGATAAGAAAACACCTTCAGTGCATTTATGTCTGCTGTGCCATAGCTGCCCTTAAATTTAGTAAACCTCAACTCGTTAGCTTAAAAAGATGCTCATGATTTTTAAAAAAGGAAAGCTGAAAGATAACATGCCGATTAATCATGACTGTTACTAGTGGTGATTGTTATTCTCGATTTCAAAAGTGTAAGAACTACAGAGTTCTTGTCAGTATGTAGGCGATACAATATTCTCTCTTAACTTGGAGGAAAGGGGGTTCTTTGATCTGTCAGAACAGGAAAAGGGAAATCTGATCTCTTCATCGCTGCATTCTTCGGACACGCATGTGCACACACGTAACATAAGTGCACACAGATTTCAGGAAAGGAGCTTGCAGAGAGAGAGAGAGAGAGAGAGAACTGTGGAAACTTAATGACCAATCCATTCCACATCTGTGCATCATGAGTGTTTCATTTTATTTTCCGCGCCACATACCTTAATCAATTAACTATTCTAAAAGGTACGTTTGAAAACAAATTAGTGTGGAAGATTGTCTTACCTGTTCGGAGCCTCAACAGCACCTCGTGAACCGTTAGGACTGGGACTGAAAGTACAGAACGATAAATGAATACGCAACATCGAATCCAGATGTGCCATGAGTCTGATTTAACTACAGATACACGGCAAATTCGACTTTTTATGATATCTTCGGAATCGATTGGAATATCTTTAGCGTGCACACTAATTAAGAAATAAAACACAATGGAGTGTGCTGTTAGGTAAAATAATCAACGACTGGGTGTCGCGATGACTTGCCATCCTGAAGTTGATGACTGTCCAATGGCAGCACCAAATTTTTTTTTTTTTTTATCTTTTACCACAGCAATTTGCCAAATGATTACAATTTGTTTTATTTATTAAAAGTACAACATGGCATACTAATATTGTGGAAGAAATCTTTCCTTATCTGCAATTCTACACTTACATAACGTGGATCAGCCACCATACATGTCCCTGTGAAATGGCCGTAACTATAGAAACTGTAACCGTAATAGAATGCGCGAGTTAATATTAAACCTATGATTTTGCTTTGCAGTCAGAAATACAGTCAGATCTGCTGCTATTACATTAATCAAGGATGTTGTGAATGTAGAAATCATTGCAAAAATCAAGAAAACACTGCCATATTCCCAATTTTCCAAAATTTAAGCAGATTTGGGCAGAGACGAGTCATGTGACGTCATCGCAACATGCATTCGGCCAATTCTCTCTTTGATTCATGTGCGTCAAACATGAGTACAGCTAAAAGGTCTCATTTACCAACAAACATCACTGTGAAAGAAAATTTCATGCAATTGCAATTTCCCCAATTCGAGTAGTTTTCTGCAAAAAACCACAAAAATCTCTGCAAATTGCATTACATATTGGGGTGAAAGAACCCAGATGAGCACTGTCGTATAAGTTCTGTTAAAATACTAATAATTGTCAGGACATGAACACCACTCACTTGAGGACAAGGTGCAGGTTGGCAGAGAGCCGCGGGTCTGTGAACTGTGTCGTTCTGTTGTTGTGGTCAACAAAGTAGACACGGCCCGTGGCTGTGTTCCGAATCTCCCATCCTGGAGGCAGCGGCCCCAGCTCCTCACAATTCACATTACTAAGATCCCTACAGAGACACAGAGAGAAGACATGAAGAGAACAAGCAAAATAAAGAATACGTGCATGTAAAACAGAGACAGTGAATATACATTCATTGCGGGTTATCCACTAATCGTAGGGTTGGCAGTTCGATTCCCGGCCTGGGTGATCCCATGTCGAAATGTCCTTGGGCAAGACACTGAACCCTAAGTTTCCCCCGATGGCAAGCTAGCACCTTGCATGGCAGCTCTGCTACCATTGGTGTGTGAGTGTGTGTGTATGAATGGGTGAATGAGACACAGTGTAAATTTGGATAAAAGCACTATATAAGTGCGCCATTTAAAAGAGGACCGACACTTCTGAAAACATGCCAATCAGAAAAAAACTATGAAGATGTCTCAATGCCAAATAAGATTTGGGACAGATTGTGCAAGCTGTCCCTTTCCTCTCTCATTTATTTACTTACGAAATTGATTACTTTTATACTGACAGACTATTAGAAGCTCAATGTCAATGTACAGCTTTCTGAAGAAGACAATTTCTCTTTTATGCACTAAAAGCCTCATTTTCCGTTTTTTTTTTACTGAGAATGCTTTGGAAGTCACTACTGCATTAAATCAATGTGAAGTGCTTGAATGAAGTGGCATCACAAATCTACAGTATGTAAGAATCAATGTTAACAGTGTGTACAAAGTGAGGGGTTACCTTGGCACTCTGGGGTCATGCCATGTGCTGACGCCTGTCTGAGTGTGCAGGAAATACACCTGACCCTGCTGCGTGGTCCGCTGCTCTGTGGACCAATCAGGGGGAAAGGATGCAGGATTGGTCATGGGTGATTATTCACGAGCATGAAGGAGATACATCTCACTATCGGAAAACTATTCAAATTTTTATACTTTCATATTCAAATTTTATTTACATGTTCTTATTATATCCTTAACACATGACTGCTGAAACATACAGAGCCTGAGTATTTTAAGGATCAAGCAGTCAGATCTAGAATTATTGCCACCCTGGTAAAGATGGCTAAAAAAGATTATGAAAACATGCCATTGTGGTTATTTAGCTTTCTTTATCTTACACTGAAAATATGACAAAAATTTAAGCTTTAATTGAAAAAAATAATTCTTAGGAAATAAAAACTCTTATCAAAAACCATGGGTGTCACAATTATTGGCACTCCTGCATTTAGTACTTTGTACAATCTTCCTTTTCCGACATAAAAGCAGATTCTTTTCTTCTAATGCTTGATGCGATTGGAGAACACAGAGACCACTACTCAATTTCTACACATCTTCCAGGGTGCTAGCTCCTGTCTTGTGTATCTCAAACTACAGGTTTACAATGAGGTTTCAATCAGGGTATTAGCACGGCCAAATCAAAAGCTTGATTATATAGTCATTGAACCAATGAGCTAACTAACCAATAAGTTAGCTACGGAACAATAGAATCCTTTTGTTTATTATTTTGGCTTTGGCCCACCCTGAAGTTATGCCTGGTTTGCTTCTTTGTAGAGTTGCATGTATATAATTCTATAATTCCATTGAATCCCAAGCTGGCTACTCTGTGTGGCCTAACCTAGACTGGGCCGTAACAACCATTTGTGTGTAGATTCAGAGGTACAGTGCCCACCATTTATATTGGCACCCATTGGCTTTGAAAATTTGTCTTTATTGTTTAACCTTTTGACCGTTTCTTCAAACAATTCATAAAAATGCTCTGCTGTCATGGATATCAAACAATTGCAAACAAAGCACAGGTTTATCAAAAAAAGCCTTGTTTACATATAGGTTTCAATATAGGTAAAATAATTGGCAACCCATAAAATTCATATGAGAAAAGTATATTCCCACTGAAATTTATTTTTTTAGTACAACTGGCTGACTAGGAAGAGGAAAATGTTCAACCATAACTTCCTGCTTCACAGGGGTATGAGGTAACACATAGGCCAAATTCCCTTAGTTATTCATAACAATGTGTAAGACCAAGGAATATAGTTGTGATGAGTGGCAATAGGTTATTGAGTTTCACAAAATGGGAAGTGGCTATAATAAAATAGCACAAACATTGAACATGTCCAGTAACACCATCAGAGCAATAATTAAGACATTACAGTGAAATGGAAATATTATGAATCAACTTGGAATTGGATGTGTGTCTTTATTGTCTTAACGCACTGTGAAGAGGATGGTTGGAGTGGCCAAAAATTCTCCAAGGATCACAGCTGGAGAATTGCAGAAGTTAGTTGCGTCTTTGGGTCAGAAATTCTCCAAAACTACAATCTGAAGTCACCTACATCACTACAAGTTGTTTGGAAGGGTTTCAAGAATAAAGCCTGTACTCTCATCTAAACACAAACTCAAGCATCTTCAGTTTGCCAGACACTACTGGAACTTCAAATGGGATCGGGTTCTCTGGTCAGATGAAACCAAAATAAAGCTTTTTGGCAATAAACACCAGAGGTCCTTTTGGTGCACACAGAGAGGTAGCCTTATGGAAAAGTACCTCTTGCCCATGGTTGCATATGGTGGTATCTCTAATGTTTTGGGGCGGTTTTTCTGCTAGAGGACTTGGAAATTTTTTTAGGATACATGGCATCATGGACTAAATGAAAACCTGACTGTCCCTGCCAGAAAGCTTAAAATGGACTGTGCTTGGATCTTCACAGAGGATAAATGGTCCAAAACATACATCAAAATAAACACAAATTTGGTTTACTGACCACAAAATCATGGTCCTGCCATGGCCATCCCAGACCCCTGACTTGAAACCCATAGAAAACCTGCGGGGTGAACTGAAGAGGAGAGTCCATCAATGTGGACCTCAAAATCTGAAGGATCTGGAGAGATTCTGTATGGAGGAATGGACTCAAATTCCTTGCCATGTATTCTCCAACCTCATCAAGCATTATAGAAGAAGACACAGAGCTGATATCTTGGCAAAGGTTGCCAATAATTGTTACACACCTATATTTATCAAAGATATTTCTTTTGGATAAGCCTGTGTTTTGTTTGTAATTGTATGATATCCATGACAACAGGGTATTTTTGTGTGTTTTTTAACAAAAGATCAAAAGTTTAAATGATAAAGAAAAATGTTCACAGCCTTCTTTGCTCATATTTACCAAGGGTTCCAATATTAGCGGAAGGCACTGTATGTGTTGGATCATTGTGCTGCTGGAAGGTCCAACCATACAACCCAGTTCTAAGTTCTCGGCAGAGGCATCGAGATGGTCAATTCAAATCTCCTGGTACTTTATGGAGTCCATAATAATACCATGTAACACTCATCACCACAGATCCTCCACCATACGTACATGTTGCGTGTTTCTTTTATGTATAACCAACCCTCTTTATAAACAGATCAGTTAAAAGTTCTAGAAGTGCCTAGTGGACTCCATGCACTATTATTATTTTTAAGATGAAAGAAAAGACTTTCTTCCACCACACCTTATGTTTGCTGATATGTTTAATCCCCAGTTAAATAGGAAATCATGGACGACCACTTGAGAGTCCCTAAACAATCAGGTGAACTTAAAAAAGTGAAATATAAATGAACATGCTTCATTTATGTTTTATTTAAGCATGCTTGCATTAGGGATATGCTGTTTAGGACTGGGAGCATAAACGTATGTGAGACAGTAAAACCATTTGCTTTTGATTGCTTTGATAAAAGAGTAGAGTTTGAGTGTATGTGAACAGAGATATTTTTTAAAAAACCCTCTTTGTTGTTGTATGTGTTAGACAGCAGTTAATACATTCATAATTAGTGACAGGTTATCATGGGTTTGAGATCCTCGTTTTGTGATGCAGCACCTTGGATTACTCTCATGCATGCACACAGACTACTGCATCTGTGTACTTAATCCACACCCTCTTTTGTCTCTGTAGACACATCCACAGGATTTGAGCACACACACAGAATGTCCTTTATTTGTTACACACACACACACACACACACACGCTTGTCTAACCTGTAGTGGTGATGACAGGAGTCAACGTCAGAGAGACATTACAGACACATAGCTCTCACTACTCCCTCAGTAAAGCCAATTTCCTGAGCCGCTCAATGCGTACTGCACTGCATTGTACCTGTATGTACACTATACCTGCTGTTTCATTCCTCTGGAAAACATAAGCTATGACACACTATTCTATCATGTCTATGTGAACAACAAACTAACCCTCTGATATTTCACATTTGTCTTAGTGCATGTGCATGTCTTGTGAGCTGACCGTAGCCCTCAGGGAGGTCCGGCGGTGTGTGCAGGTGAGTTCGACTCATGTAATTTCTGTGTCTCTGTGAGCGCACACGCCGCTCCTGCACTCGCAGCTCGCCTGCCTGAGCACCCGCTGCCCCATTGGGAGTCATGATGGGGGTGTTCTCATCGACCAAACAACTAAGGGGACGACCAGGACTAGAGTACTCGGATGCTGGCCTGAGAGAGATAGACAGAGAGAGATAGAGAGATAGACCAAGATATAATGAGACATAAACTGCCAAATCAAAGCATTCAGTTGCCCGAAATACTCTCAGAATTGTGGTCAGTAAATGTCAGGATTAAAAAAAAAATAATAAAGAAAATATGAAAAGGGTAAAAATCACATAAAATACCACAAAATGCATCACCCCACTAATTTTTTTTTTTTAAATAACGCCATTCAACTTGGCCCTATATTCAAAGGTTTAAATGCTCAGACTGTGCTCTAGAACAGACATATTTAGTGTATACAAAGGATCACTGAAGAGTCTTTCATCACTGCCACATTCAAGATGCTGCAATGGTCTTCAGAAGGGATCCAGCTGGGTATGAGTGCATTTTAAAAACTGGCAATCTGAATCAAATCGACCTTACTCTGCTTTAATCAAGAGTCTCCACTATTGCTAAATAACATGTCATTTTGGCTTTCATGAATCATATTCTTTTTTCCTAGGACTGGTTTAACTTTTCATGCAAATGCACAGGACTTCACTTCACACAGGACTGATCGGTGTCCTGAAAAGCACTACAGAGAAATGTCAAAAAGGCTCTGCTTGTTTTTTGAAGTTGAAAACAGGCTGTTGCATTTTTGCATGGTTTCTTTGAGAATATTGTGTTTGATGCTTCAATGATACCTGACAAGGTATAGTTTATGTCTGTACTGGTGAGTGGTCAGACTGTTTAATATTTTCACTAGCTGCATTACTAGCTGCCTAGCTGTAATACTGACTGATGTTTGAAGTTTATAATACAGAAAGCAACATATACATACTTACATACACACACACACACTCATTATATATATATATATATATATATATATATATATATATATATATAGTTAGACTATTGATAACCTGCTTCATACGATTAATTTGGCAGAAAGAACTACTTTAGTGAGAGTTGACTGTCAAATGAGTTTTATATTTACTATTGTACAGCAATGGGCTAATATCTGAGATGGAGAGAACCAATACAGTGCTACAGAATATGACCTAGCACTGGGAAATGCTATATTAAACCTAGTTTTATGACTATATGGTAAATTACACGGTAAGTGGGACAGAATTCTCTCTTGTGCCTTGTCTAACCTTGCAATTCAAACTTGGAACAATACAAATAGTGTTATTAATTAATTAAGCATGAAGTTATTATTTGAGTTATTAAAGAAAGAGGTGTCACATTAGACCACTTCATAAACACATAGGACCATGTCCAGTCACTCACCTGGTTGGTCTCTCCCACTGCGTGCTGCGTGTGATGTGGTTCAGGTACTGAATCCGACCAGACGCGGTTCTCCTCTCCTCCCAGCTGTACCACACACACACACACGCACGCACACACACGCACGCACACACGCACACACATACATACACATACGCGCGTACACACACACACACACACACACACACACACACACACACACACACATACATTAACATGCAATCTATTAGGAGCCTGGCACTAGGAACAGAATATATGTGCAGTAAAAACACAGCAATGGGCTAAGGCCAGGCATAAATCCACTCAGCTACAGTAACTCACCCATCAGGTAAATCGTTGTCAAATAGACGGCTGCAGTCCACCACAGGCCCACCAGTGCCAATCCTGTCTCTGGATTGAAGACTCACTGCATGCAGACAGACAGGAAAATGTCACATATAGAATCCAAAATACTCATTGTGGCATCTTTACATGAATAATAATTCATGTAGAAGGGTGTAGAAGACACACCACATGAAAGACTGGGTGGCCCTTTTTGCTTTGGGAGAGGTCTTTAAATGAGGGCTTTTTTATATGAACTGAGACTGTCAGCTGAGGGACACGGATGAGACCGACATATAACGTGAGACTAACACTCAAGAGTCTACTTTATAGATAGGTTTTACTCCTGTAATTAAAGAGTGCTAGCAATGTCGACATAATGAGGAGGATTTGCAGCGCCAGATGCTACAGAAAAGAGTGCGTGCGCTGACGAAAGTCTTGCTCATAAAGCTGGGTGCCGAACTCATGACTGCACTCTGGGTCATGCAAACAGTTTACTAGGCAGAGACTGATTTCTCCCTTAAACTAAAAAAACAGAACTTGTTGCTGTGTCTCTTTCAGTTCAAAATTCCTATTTCAATATTGACAGGTTTCCAAAAATCCTTTTGCCCTACTATTGGGGTTATCAGGTACTGTATAAATGAGACATAGGTCGAACGCTGACCAGTACAGAGCTTCAAAAAACATTGCACATGTCCGTTTATGCATACTCACATGTTTGTTCATTAATACATGCATACTACTAGGTGTTTGGTTAATGCTTTTAGCACTGAATGTTGCATGTATAAGTACAAATAATATAATTATTAAATTAATTTATAGTACATATACATACATACATACATATATATATACATACATACATACATATATATATATATATATATTAATTTAACAGACGCTTTTATCCAAAGCGACTTACAAATGAGAGCACACTGACACACCAATGGTAGCAGAGCTACCATGCAAGGTGCTAGTTTGCCATTGGGGCAACTTAGGGTTCAGTGTCTTGCCCAAGGACACTTCGGCATGGGATCACCAACTCTACGATTAGTGGATTAGTGGACAACCCGCTCTACCGACTGAGCCACAGACGCCCTGAGATATACACACACACACACACACACACACACACACACACACACACACACACGGAAATTATTGTTCTCGGTTTTTTCTTGTTTTGTTTTTTTACATATTTGGATAAGTAAACATTTGATCTTTGAATCAAATTGATGAAGCCTATTCATGAAGTTGATTTACTTGAAAATAACCACAAGGAAAAAATCCCCCTTTCAATCATTTATTCAACAGAAATATCAACAGATGTGATATTCTTTTGTGGAAAAAGTAAGTACACCCTTGGCCTCAGAAGCTAGTATTGCCCACTTTACCAGAAATAACTTGAAGGCATTTTGCATAATTGTCCACCAGGCTTGCTGGAAATTTTGACCACTCTTCCATGAAATATTCTTTCAGTTGTAGGATGTCTGAGGGTTTTCTTGCATGTACTGCCCGTTTCAAATCCCCCCACATTTCAATGAGATTCAAATCCGGGCTCTGACTAGGCCATTCCATAACGCTCCATTTCTTCTATTTGAGCCATTCCTTGGTGGATTTGTTAGTGTGCTCAGGATCATTATCCTGTTGAAAGGTCAACTTTCAGATTAACTTCAACTTTCAGACAGATGGCCTCACATTATCTTGGAGCACTCTTTTATATAATGCAAAATTCATAGTTGAATCATTGAATGCGAGCTGTCCAGTCAAGAGGCAGTAAAGCAACCCCAAACCATTACATTTCCACCACCATGCTTAACAGTTGGCATGAGGTGCTTCTCCTGAAAAGCTGTTTGGCACAGAGCAAAGACATGTCTGTTGTTACTGTGGCCAAACAACTTTATATTTGATTTATTTGTCCAGAGCACATTATTCCAAAAAGCCTGGTTTCTGCCTATATGCTCATTGGCAAACTGTAGTCATGCAAAGGCTTTTTCCTGGCACAGCGCATATGAAGGTCAAATTTGTGAAATCTAATTCTGATTGTAGAACCATGCACTTTGACACCAACAGTTGGGGTTCTTTGAGACTTCTTTTTGCATCATACGGACTGCTCTTGGGCTGAATTTGCTGGGACGGCCAGTCCTGGACAAAATTGGAGTTTGAAATCTGCAATGACACGACACACCTCAATAGCAAAGGGAACACCAGACACTAGATATGAGAGGGGTATAATTAAGACCGGTTCCACCTGTACTCCCTAAGCAGGATCTAATCACTGGCAACCAATCTTGTACACCTGATTCTAATTTTATGAATTTGAAGGTGTGAGAAATGTAGGGGTGTACTTACTTTTACCATGTGACTGACCTGATGTTCATTTAAATTGTGAAAATTACTACAAAAAGTTGACTTTTTGTGTAATTTGACAGAGTCTACCACCTTTATTAATGGCTTTCAAAGAGGATCAAATGATCAAATGTATGCTGTCCAAATATGTCAGAAAAGCATCCATTTCCATATTTTATATATAT
>JAFFST010048219.1:46012-66686 GCA_022414735.1 Noturus placidus | reverse complement strand
TATATATATATATATATATATATATATATATATATATATATATATATATAGTTTATGTTTTGTTTTGTTTTACATACAGACACACACACACACACACACACACTTCTCTAGCTGGATTTTCTCTAGCCTGTTAGTCAGTCTAGTCAGATGTGTGCCAAATCATGATTCACATGAATGTGCTGGGTGAACTGTCATTACAGAGAGGCTCAGAGGCTCCGAGCTGTCTCACAGGAAGACATATTTGAGTGGGACGACAGGAATGCTGTGCAAAATTGGTGTCTTCAAAAAAGGAGAAAGGATCAAACAATTCACCCATTTTCTGAGGGCTAATCACGCATCACGTGTAGCATGTGCCACCCAAAATATTTGCTGCTCTTTTAAATCAGAAATAAATGTAAGTGGAGGACCAGTTATAGGAAGAAAGAGATTAAAGAAACATAAAATGATACACACCTACTATCTGACCCCTCACCGTGTCACTGTCATTGGGTCCCAATTTGTTTAGATCCAATCTCTGATCTGAGAGTCGACAAAGAGAGAAACAAAAATCATAGTGATTCATTTTGACTGAAGCAAAAACATAAATGGAGCTCACATATTAAACATTCGTTTGTGGCCCAGCTTTTAGCAGATGCTCGAAAATTCAAATGAATGAAGTAAAACAACAAGACTGAAACTTTATCACAATAAAAGATGAGTCATCGAGAGGAGTGTGTGTGCCTCACTTATACCTGTGTGATATTTCCCTTGACTCTCATCCAGTCTGACAGCCTGGGTAGCCATGTATGCGTGTGTGTGTGTGTGTGTGCACGCGCTCATACACAAAGCCTGCTTTATTCTTTGTAGTCTCTAGAAGGAGAGATGCTAGACCTCTCTGTTTCTGTGCTGCATGACGGGAAGAGAGGGACAGGAATAACAAGTAGGACACGGACGGATGGACTGACACACACACACACACACACACACAAAAACAGTCTAGTCAAGATGTATGACTAGACTAAATGGGTGGTTTAAATTATTCGTACGGCTGCAAATAGAAGAATGATATCGCAAGCTTAATCAAAACCACAACAAAGCACATCCCAACGAAAAGTGAGGAACAGGCATATAAAATATTGTAATATACAGTACATTATGTGGTACAAATCTAACACTAACCAAATAAAGAAAGAAACATAACTGTCGAATTCTGTTAGGAGATGGTTTGTTTAACATTAATGGAAAAAAACTCCATATCAGTGGATGAAGCTGCTCGTTGAAGTTGTCGTTCATGGGGAAGTCTTAAGTCCGGTTTACACCAGGCCGTTTCTCCATGCAGGTTTTTTGTGTTCACACCCACGCGGTAAACGCAGGTGATGTGCTGAATGACAGTAAATTCACTCCCTGACAGTAGATGGCACTTATTGACAAGCAGAAATAACCCGGTACACAAGATGTGATGCTGCACATCTTCCCGTTTCTAACAGCCGCTTGTCACTGAGTAGAAGTAGGCAAAACAACTCTTTCTATTTCTGCTATATGTTTATATGATTGAAACAGTACGAGTAGCCTATATGCTCGCATGTGATTGAGAATTCCGCCAGTATTTGTAGCCATTCAAACAAAGACAGTCTCTGTATATGCACGCACACCTACTGCATATGCCAGGTGTAAAATTAATACAATAAACGATCAACCCATCAGCAGATTATTGCTGAGCAGAGGTGTGATATATTTGCAGTAAGGAAACAAAAGAAACAAAAATTATGCTATTTAGTATATAAAACAACACTGAAAGAATGAAATAGATTGCTTGGTCACATAGCTCACACACACACACACACACACACACACACATTAGTAGCAGTCTGGGTAATTCTGAGCCTTGAGCTCTATGTCATATTTCAAAGACTCCTCGTTTGATTGTATAGCCAAAAGAATTCATGAGCAGCGTGCATTTTATTTCGAGAACGTAATTTATTCACTCTCTTATCAAAATGGTGGATGCTAGTAAAAATGTTTTAATAGAACAACTCCTCCTTTTTGTAGTCGCTGTGGCGTGTATTTGAAACTTCTCGGTGTTATAGACATACAAAGACACCAGCATCATATCGTGTTGGATTCTTTTTCTGTTTGTCACTTTCTCACTCGCCAAAACAATTTTGTGCACGACCGCCATCAAGTTGTAGTTTCCTGCAACTTCAGCGGCTCCGGGCACATGACCAAAAGTGCGAATCTCATTTTGTGGGTCAGTTTTTAAATGCAGTGCATCTAAAAAAATTAATAAAATAAAATTTTAGAACCCTTCAATGTTAAAATTTTTTTTTACGCTTTGGCAGCATGTGTAAAACATGTGGGTGTGAACACTCCCGTTGTCAGCCATTGATTTAGACACGAGGAGTTAAACGGTCCCTGTCCTAGTGTGTACAGACATGAGACGGTGCATTTTCTTGTCTTTAGGAACCTTTAGACATGAAGAAAAAGGCGCTGGTGAAGGAATGACTATTTATAGCTGGTAAGGCCCTTTCATACTGCGCACACTACGATAAAGCGAAGCGAATCGCAGATGAACATTGCCTTCACACCGAACACGACACGATTGATCCCCTTCAGCTAATTCACGCCTGCACGATAGGTGGCGCAACCCACTATTCAGCTGATCGTCTTTGACCACCGACAAGAAGAATCACGTAAATGTTGGCGCACATTACCAGAACACAAACTGTTAAGAAGAACAATCTTTGTGCTTTCTGAACACCACCAAGCTGTTTTAGTATGAATGAAATAATGTGAAATATAATGCAATAACACAGTAGAGGGACAAAACCAGTGTTTAATGCCCAAGACCAGCCCACTTTTTTTCGTGGTGGAAGAACTTTGATAAATGAAGTAACAGTTCAGTCCTTACTATCCCGTTATATTTATTATGAACATGTTTCAACAAAAATATAAACATAAATAACAAATGACCTACGGAGTATTGTTTTCCACTACAAAAAGTCCAGCTGTAACATTATGAAAAAAAAATTGTTTGCATTAAAACAAATAAAAAGTATTTCACCTGCATGACAAGTTAGTTTGCATTTCTATGGTACTTGTGTACGTGCGAGAGAGAGCGAGAGAGAGCATGCGCACTTTTTAAAAACAAAAAGCACTTTTTAATGCATAAGTAACTGATGTGCACCATTTCATCAGTATAAGACCATTCGGATGGAAACAAGCGGGAGACATCACATATCGCAATTTTTTTACGCACTTTCACTTTGTCGATAACAGAAATGCGCAAAAATAGGATAGAAACTTGGCAAATGTTAAGAACTCAATAACTCTTCTTCCGTGTTTAAACTGGTTTTCAAAACAGCTATCTGTGCTATAGCGCCACCTATCTTGCCCTTTGGTGCAACAGCAGTGTCTGCAGCCTCAAATCTATTTGGACAGCCCATGTCGTCGAGGAGCGATAGGGGGGAAAAAATCTACACACTGGACAAAAAGGTGTCACTTTGTCACGGCCGCAGTCAACAACTTCATATGGATCTATTGTTTCGATTTAAAAGCGTCATCGCGTCAAACATTTGCATCGCTTAATCGCGCTCAGTGAGAAAGGACCTTGAATAATCCAAGTGATTACAGGATCTAACTTGTTTGGTGGACATTAAATGTAACCGTAAGTGGATAAAGCATACCATGCGTTCTTTAATAATAAGAAATTCAAATTGCTGCTTTAGCTTCGTGATTTCTTAAGACAGCATGCAAGGAATAAAACATAACTGGGCATGCTGTCAGGAAAATCAACTCCATGACAGATTGTCATTGATTAGTTTCCAATAACAGCATGGCCAATTGGGTTTTATTCCTTTAATAATAATAATAATAATAATAATAATAATAATAATAAATATAGCTTAAACTAAGAAATCATGAAGATAGAAATCACGAGATAAGCAACCAAGAGAGGTGCAAATAACAAGAAAAAAAAAAGACAGAAGATGCATTGAAAGAAACAAAGAGATACAGACAAAAGAAAGAAAAGCAAACAGACAGCAGGAAATGCAGGGCAGAGAGAGGAATCCCTCCCAGCTGGGGGGAGAGGCCCATGGTTTCCTGTACTTCTTCAGGAAATGAGCCTGAGGTTTTTCTAGGAAACGGGTTGTTCTCCACAGACTGAACTGTGTGTCACTGGCACCCTAAACAACCCGCTCCTGCACACAACAAAAAAAATCCGTGGAGCCTCCATGACCACAGCTGTGGTGCTGGGCGTGGGGCTAGACGACAGAAAACAGCTCTGTTTGTGCAGTCTGGACTGCGACGCAAAAAGAATGTGACCTCCAATTTCAAAATCAGGAGGAACAGAAGCGGACCCAGGCACAGACAGTGCCATTTACATCCAGACACTGATAGTCTTCGGATCACCAACATGCATATTATTCTCAGTAAATGCTTTCTGAGAACTGAAGTCATTTACACATGCACTAATACATATAAGCACAAAGAAACTAGTTCTATTCCCCCTAAAACCTAAAAAATGTACCATGGGAACAACACACAATCACACACACACACACACACACACATACTTACAGCCTGTGTCTTTGAGGCGGTTGATGGAGTTGGAGAGGAGCCGTACACAGCCCAGAAAGCCAGCACCCTGCTTCTTGTGGATTTTCTTATGGTTCCACACGCTTATAGTGATGGAGTCCAACTTCCCGATGTATCTGTACAGACACACAACATGGCACTAAATCAAACAAGCTAAGCAATTTACACTCTTTATACTGGAGTATTAAATGTTTGATTTACACTGCAGGATGTACGAACGAATAGATCTCTTTTTGCATTACACTCACTCTATGCACTTCCTGATGGTTATTAAACCCTAGATATTCTGTTTAACCAGACACTCGAAGCTCACAAGCCCTCGTCTGCGAGTCTTCCAAGCATGTCTAAAATGTCATAGGTTTGTAAGAGGCTGCCAAAGTGAAAGAATCCTCTGTTAGAGAAAAAAGAGGAGGGAGAATGGCGGGAGGATGAAAGGAGACCAAACCAAGCGGAGACGGATACACAGCTAGATGTTCAGACAAAGTCAGGCAGGCCGGAGTAGGGGGCCAAGGAAACCCAAACAAAAACGTTGCTTCTCTAGAAACAAACATTTATCACTTTTCCAGCACCAGCGGATTTAATAAAGGTCTGAGCTCAGGAGTGATCCAAATTATGTGAAATGCTTGCGCATGCCAAACTATGCTTATTTCCAGACATTACAACAGCTTATAAAAGAACCATGAACAGAATTCATGCCAAAACCTGACCGACATGTAAAAAGAACTGATAACCTGCCTGAATGGACATTTTACTGCGCATGAGTCAGGAGAAACTTAAGAGAATTATAACCAATTTGCAAAACTATTTTTCAAGATAAATCCTAAGTAGTGTTTTTTCTCAACCAACACAAATTTCTAATGGTTTTTCTGTTTACAAAATGAATCAGCAAGTTAAAAAAAAGGCCCCGAAACCAATGGGTGACAACAAGCAGGTGTTTACAGTAAGCAGAAAGCTCGCATGCGTGACGTTCTTTACATGCTGATCTGAGTTCAGCTGGACTGAGCAGGTGCTGGGCAATGAGAGCTGAGCTGTGCATCAGTTGGTGTACTAAGGCTAATGAGAGAAAAGCCCACGAGGGTTTGGCATGAACTGCATGACTTTCACTGAGCCAAAAGATCCTCAATGAGAGGGCCAGCTGCACCCCGGGAACACAGAGTCCACCTGCTTCCCCCAGTTACAGAGCAAAAGAGACACTGAGGAAGAACGAACACTGACATTAATGAAGAAACTCAGCTAGTCACAGAAGAGCACATAATATCCTTTGACCTACGTCCAGATTGGCCTCAAATAAGAGGTAATATTCTTAACAACAATATCGCAGACTGGACAGAAAATCTAGAAGAGTTGACCAGCAAAATTGAGCTTGTTTCCTTTCCTTCCTGTAGCTAACAGAGTGCTCAAATCACACCGACATGACTCAGTAGAATCCACAGTCATTGCAAATTGTGCTCCTGCACCTATATCTCACTTTCATTTGGTTTCTACCTAAGTGAATGTTTCAAATGCTTGAGGTTAAGCTTGAGCAGACACAGACATTCGTACTAGACTTCTGGAGCTGTAAGTGTCAGCCATGTTTTACGCTCTTGCCAGTGACACGTTCTTCAGCAAGTTGGGGGGTGTTGGCGTCGGGTTACCCGGCAACCAAACAAACGGAGACATTGGCTTCCTCCTGCTTTTGGCCCACTTTGAGGAATCGCTGGAAACTTTCTCCTTCGTTCTTTCCCTTGCATATACACTTTCAATTAGGACTCTGGGAAAAGTGACACTGAGTGGTGGAAAGTTACTATTTTTATTTGGAACCTCAGCTTACCATCAGCAGACAGAGTGAGGTGTGTGTGTGTGTGTGTGTGCTAAATGTGCTTACGGTGACACAGTTAGTAACTTTTAAGCTTCTTTTGAAAGCCTAGGAAATATTTAACGTAGCATGACCTCGGTACACCACTGTTAACTTGATTTGCACAAGTCAGAGGTGACCTAAATCACCATAGAGACTACCTACACTCGCAAAGGACTTCATTAGGATCACCTGTACACATACACATTCAAGCAATTATCTAAACAGCCAATCGTGTGGCAGCAGTGCCATGCATAAAATCATGCAGATCCAGACCAGCAGCTTCAGGTCATTTTCCCATTGACCGTCAGAACAGGGTAAAAAATGTGATCAGTTATTTTGACCGTGGCATTGTTGGTGCCAGACGGACTAGTCTGAGTATTTCTATAACTGCAGATCTCCTGGAATTTTCATATACAACAGTCTCTAGACTTTACTCAGAGGCTGTTGAAAGACTGCCACCACGTCTCCACATACAGGTTTCCAGCAAAGGTTTGTAAGCAAGAGCAACTGGATCAGTGTGTCTGAGACAAGAGATGATATAGTATACATGAGTGAGCCAGTGTGAGGTAATGGGACAGGGATGATGTGTGAGTTCATCCAGATGGTACAACTTTCTCTAGTTTACTCAAAATAGTGCAATAAATTAAAAACAACCGGCGAGTGACAGTTCAACACACGGAAATGACTTGTTGATGAGAGAGATCAACAGAGAATGGCCAGGCTGGTTCAAGCTGACAGACAAGCTACAGTAACTCAGATAACCAATCTGTACAATTGTGGTGAGCAGAAAATCATCTCAGAATGCACAACATTCTGAGATGCAAATGTCGAACCTTGACGCAGATGAGCTACAACAGCAGAAGACCATGTCGGGTTCCAGTTCTAGCAGCTAAGAACAGAAAGCTGAGGTTGCAGTCGCACAGACACACCAAAACAGGACAGCTGCAGACTGGAAAAAACTAAGCCTGGTCTGATGAATCTCAATTTCTGCTGTGGCACACAGGGTGAGAATTTGTTGCTAAAAGCATGAATCCATGGACCCAATCTGCCTTTTGTTAACACTGCAGGCTGGTGGAGGTGGCGTATTGGTGTGGGGAATGTTTTCTTGGCACACTTTAGACTTGTTAATACCAATCACTTCAGCCAATCGCTTGAATGCCACAGTCTATGTGAGTATTGTTGCTGATTATGTGCATCCCTTCATGGTCACAATTTACCCATCTTCTAATGGGTACTTCCAGCATGATAATGCATCATGTCTCAAAGCAAAATTATCTCAGACTGCTTTCATGAATATGACAATGAGTTCAATGTTCTTCCGTGGCCTTCCCAGTCACTGGATTTGAATCAGAAACAACTTTGTGATGTGTTAGAACAGGAGACTCACAGCATGAAAGTGCACCTGAAAATCTGCAGGAATTGTGTGATGCAATCATGACAACACGGGCCAGAATCTCAAAGGAACGTTTCCTTGTGGAGTTCATGCCATGAAGAATTGGGGCTGTTTTGAAAGCAAAGGGAGGCCCTACCCAGCATTAGTATAGTGTTCCTAATAAAGTGCTCTGTAAGTGTATGCGTAACATAGTGATAAATGTAATCGGGTAATTACAGCTGAGTCATACACTCATACTTAGAGACAGACACACAAGGCTGCGGAGTAATACCAAAACAATGCAAGAAATAATCAAACTAAAACCTGGCAAATATAAAATGCACAACTCAACTTGAGAAATTATATGACAGTAGAAGACATTTAAGTAAATAATAAAAAAAACATTATTTAATTGTCAAATTTGTTAAAACAGCAATAAATGCACATTGTGTTTCCATTAATAAACATCCTTAGTACTTCTGTATCTGATACTGTGGTGTGGCTATGATTATTATTATACCTTTATTAACCCCCCCCCCCTTTTTTAATGGTTTTCACATTCAGGGTTACTTTAATCTCACACACTGTCACCACTGCGCCGCTCAGAGGTTTCCAACAAAGGTGTGTAAGCAACAGCAACTGCATCAGTGTGTGTGAGACAATAAGCAATAATGCGTGATATGGTATCCATGAGTGAGACAGTGTGAGGTAACGTGACTGAGATGTTGTGTGTGCTCAGCTAGATGGTAAAAGAGAGAATGTGTGAGTGTGTGTATGTGTGTGTGTGTGCGTAAACAAGTGAGACAGTGTGTGAGACAGATATAAATATGCCCGGGTGTTACTTACAGGTCATAGTGTTGGTTCCATTTGGGGTCAAGAGTGTTTCTCACAGTGTCTGTGGAGTGACACTGTCCTGAACCGTCCACAACCACCTTGGCAAAGGGGTCAGGCAAGCCTGCCATGGAGATTACACATATAAATAAATACATTCATTTATATACACAATGTCATTCCTGGAATGCTCTTTAAAATTTCCAATCTAGTTTTTATTCAGATGCCAGAATTTCCATATTACAATACTTAACATCACATGTTCCACTTATATTCATCCAACTTAAGCCAAATCACAAAAAACGTTTGTGTTTTGCAAATGATTTGCAAAACATATTGGTGTAAATGATGCGGTCACTTATAATAAGTCTCTAAATAATGCATGCCATGTATAACACACTTTATTTTGACATGTGTGCCTGTGGGACGAAAAAGACGAAGCCCCCTCAACTTGTAATTCCTACTCACGGAACTCAAGACGATCTCCTCAACCATGAGAACATGGAGACGTCCAAGTTTTTCCCTACTTCTTAACTTGAACGTACGGAGGTCGAAAATGACGTAATTGTAAGTTCTGACTTCCCACTTCTGCGGTAAGCCAAATGCAGCATTGAAAAGCACACATACGTAACTTATGTTAGAAAATAAACCATAACATTTCCACGTCGTTATATATTTAAGCTATGGGGACTGAGTGAATTTCAAAAGGAGGACGTTTCAAACTGCCTAAAATATATATATATTTTTTCAAGGAATGAGGAGAGTGTATCTTGTATCCAATCGAAAGCCTACGAAAGCAGGTTCGGCACATAAGCGTAGTGAGGATGTTCTGCGTGTGGTTGTGCAGTGTCGACTTTCCTGACTGGCCATAATACCTACAGGCTGCAGCCAATGGCGAGTGTCCTCACAGGACCGATCAGACCGCCTCAGGGCAGTTAGCAGAGTCTTAACAGAGCCAACATTCTTAACAGAAACCGTTACTTTAACAGATGCAACAGTAGAAACTTTAAAACGGATAAAGCTGCGTGCATGTACATAAAATGCTCCAGGTTTAATCTATTTTGAACGCCCGTAATCATCTTAATTTATTTGCACTATCATAGCCTGCTTTTATGCAGATTCTCACTCCACTATGGGCCTTTTATGGGACCACTTTCATTTTTTCTTATTGCACTGACACGGGCAGTCACTCTTATTTTTATTGATAATATAAAAAAGGTGAGAGAGAGAGAGAGAGAGAGAGAGAGAGAGAGCAAGAGAGAGAAAAGAATTTGAATTGCAGCAATACAGTCAGTTTGGCAGAGTTGGGCAACTAGATTCCCCCCAGTGCATCCTGGCCATTTCCACCACTGAAAAGAACACAACATGATTAAAAAGATATACTTCTACTGTTCTAATGTCTGTGTTGGAATTATATCAATAAATATTTTAATTCTAGACATTTTAAGTAATTGAAAGTTGACAGCTGTAAAGCACACAGAGTTGTAGACAGCGCTAATATGAGACAGTGTGCAGTAACTGGCACCTGGGTGGCTGACCCTGACAACCTGTTACTGTGACACCCAGAACCCAAACAACTCCAAACACACACCCACACAATTCCCCTCCTGTCCAGTGTACGGCTGTGCCGGGTAGCAGTAGTGGGGCACACCTCTACTTTGTTGGTCTAAGTGTTATTTTAACTTTGCCCATACAGACTCGCAGTCCTGACACTACTGTTTTTCATCTCTTTCCCTCGTTCTTCCTGGGTTTGCATCTTTGTCTCGGGGGTTATCGGGTTGTATTCTTTCTATTATTGTCCATTGTGTACTGTTTGGTGTGTTAGAGCACAACAGAGACACAAGAAAGAGAGACGTTATGTTTGGGTATGTAGTGCCCTGCAGTCAGGGGTGCTTCTTATCTATAAACCGACCCACATTTCTGTCGTCTCGCGAGGGAAGAATACTTATCTCGCTCACCGCACTTCAAACACAAAGAATGACTCAAGCGCTGGGTAGATTTATATAACCCTACAGAAATAGAGCACATTTACTTTGATGGGTTACTTACGAAAGAAGTCTTTCTTCGCTAGATTCTTCGCACAGAGCACTGCAAAACAAAACAGAAAAAAACAAAGAGTGCTTCCATTAATTGGCCATCCACAAACATTACTATGTACATTATTAAGACAGCAGATCACCACAACATTAACACCCATCACAATAAATAAACACAGAAGGTCACAGTGTGTAAAGGGCTCTTTAGTCTGGCTGTCAGTGGGGTGTAGGAACAGGATCAGTGTGTGCTGAAATGGGTCAGGAGACACTCAGATTTATGTTTAGACTCACACTGAGCTCAAAGTGCTCAGATCAAGCCGACAAGTTTTTAAAAATGCATGCTGAGAGTCAGCAGACTGTGAGGTTTAGCAGCTGGTCTCCATTCAGCGAAACTCCAAAACATGTCGACCGCACACCATCGTTTTAGAAAAGATTTCCATCCTGTTTCTAACTAAGAAGCTCATTGAAAGAAGAAGCAATAAGGAGTAATAAACTGACCATCATACAGGGTCAAGCTCAAATGTGTCACCATTGTGTTCAGACTTTTAGGCAGGGTAGAAATAATCATAATATTGAGAGAGAAAGAAAAAAGTACAGAGTGCATCAAGGCTGAAAAGAGGGACTGATCCAGGCCTTTCACGATAATTACACCATCAACAAGCAACAGCGCAAATAACCCAGTTATAGTCAGTAACATCGGTGATCGAACAGTTTAAGCTGCGTGAGCTGAAGCTGAATGACAGCGGTAAACTGAAGCGCTTTACTAGCGGGCTAATCAACTCAGCCAAACACGTCCTATACATGAGATTAAATCAGACAAACACAACATAAACCTAATATTACAACCTCTGCACAAAATGACAAGAATGGACACGTGACCATGAACTTTAATAAGGCGCTAAGTAGAATGATAAGTCACGTTGTAAACACGCTCTTTCCATAACAATAAATAACTAAAGCATAAAGAATTCACAATACTGTATTACAATGTCTGAATATTCATAAGGGTCAAAAGTTCATTGCTCTTTGAAAGGCCGTACTTGCATTAATTATGTTACAATATTATCATTATATCTGTGGAATACAATGGTCTTAAAATGTAAATGATATTGTTTATCGCAGTTATTTCTGGGACAGTATATCGTCCAACAAAAGTAGTTATTGTGACAGACCTAGACTGGTCCAATTAGGATTCAACAAAGATTTATTTCATACAAACATAACCTAACAGAAATAACACGACTAGTGAGTGTTAGAACAGTAAAAAGTGACTCCATCATCTGTTTCACTGACACCGTTAGTGTGAAGTCCGGTGTTAAGTGCTTGGTTTAATGTTGTAACTCTGACTTGTCGTTCAGTTATTCCACATACCAGCTGGACAAAATTATTAATCAACAATGTTGAAGAAGTGTTTTTCAATGTGTTTTTAAATTCTCAACATATCCGACTGTGAGCAGTTATCTATTTCCATCTTTTTTCCCATATCCTTACTTGTTCCTGATTTATCTGTTCATCTGTCATCCATGCACATTTGAATACCCCATCCAGGAAAGTTAGTGAATGGTCTGAACTTATACAGCACTTTTATAAAAAAAGGTTTACACTGTGTCCCATTCACCCATTCTTACACAGACTCACACACCAATGGTAGCAGAGCGGCCATGCAAGGCACTAACTTGCCATCGGGAGCAACTTGGGGTTCAGTGTCTTGCCCAAGGACACTTCGGCATGAGCAGGCACAGATGAACGTCACGCATTACGTGATCTAAAATTTTAGACAAGTGAGCTGGATCCCCTAAGCCCACTTTCTCAGGAAATTAAATGCAAGCACAGTCCATAATCGTCAGGGTTTTTGTGTGTGTGTGTGTGTTTTTTTTTGTTTGATGCAAAAACAAGAAATGCAAAAAATAGGAGATGAACCTGGAAGTTGGGGAGATGCGAGCTATCTGCTCTGCAAAGAGAACCGGAGGTATAGCACCAAAAAAAAAAAAAGAAGATATTTTCATACTTTTCACCACCAAGAATCTTGTCAAATAATTTCTTATAGAAGCATTATTATGGTGCTTACATTTTGCCCTCGTGCAAATGAATAAACTGTGTGAGAATGCGGTGATAATCTGAGATGAGAAACCTGCTGCACATGAATATGCAGATGAATATGATTTCCTCTCACACTTTCATTCACAGGCTGTTTCTCAGCACTGTTCTTGCTTCTAGTCTAGAGTGTTTTACACAACATGATTCGATACTGAGAACAGAGCTGCACAGATCATATATCTTGGAGCTGCTGTGATCACTCACAGGCTGAGAAGGTCAACTTTGGGGAACCGTTCACACTATTAAGTAGCTGCTGAGCTGTGGGGTCGCTGACTGGCAAATTAAGGCTAAAATGTTTGTTTGAGCCACACCCATTCAAAGAAACTGCATCCTCCCCTCACTGATTCTGTCCACTGTACATCGTTATCCTTCACCATGCCAGGGGACAAGGAACACACTGAATGAGCTGAGGAACTGAATGGGAATGATAAAAAATTAGGGGTATACACTGGTGTCCTGGCGAAATTCCCCCATTGGCCCTTCTCTATTACTTTCCCCTAATAATCCCCATCTCTGAATTGTCTACATCACTCTCTCCTCTCAACTTATATCTGGTGTGTGGTGGGCGTTGTGGCGAACTATGGCTGTCATAACATCATACAGGTGGATGCTACACACTAGTGGTGGTTGAGGAGTCCCCTTCATTCTATGTAAAGCGCTCCGAGAGTCTAGAAAAGTGCTATATACATGTAACTGTAACTAACTAACTAACTAACTGTAACTAAAACTCAGCCTAAACTCAGATTCATATTCGGCCTCCAACCTACACACCTCCAGTAGCTGCAGTACACAGCAATGACATATATTTTAAGACATTTGACAAGAAAGAATATTAGGATCCTCTGGAGGAGGACTAAAAGAAGGAGGGGAGACTATATGTGGAGATGTACATACTCGCTTCAGAGATTCTGAACAATTTTTCTCCACATACAACCCTGGGAATGTGCAACGTTCCAGTGAAAGCCACCTCATCACTTAGACATCTGGAAGACATCTCTCTCTCTCTCTCTCTCTCTCTGTGTAAATGCCAATTTCACCACACACATGGCCCATGAGAGGGGCTTTAACAGCACTGCTCTGTAGTTTGTTTCTTCCATTAATTATTCACAGGCTGCATGTGGGTGTTGGGGGAGAGCAGGAACAGGTGAGAAAGATCCAATGCCATTTTTACCCTAAGAGAAAACAACTCTGCACCCAAAGGCAGAAGGGAAATGAACACTGGGGATTGGTAGTAAATCAGAGTGCTAGCATACAGGATGAGTGCCTTTTGAAGCCTCAAGACTGAGCCAAGATCATTTTCATGGTTTAACGATTGGGGACAGGATCTGGGAAGGGAGAAGGATTTTGTAATATTGAGGCAAGATGACATCAGGGAGAGAAAATTAAAAGGCAACGTGAAATCTTATTTTCTTTTTGCAGGGGAATCTTTACCAGTGCAGTAACAAACACGGGGAAATTAATAAGTGAATACAAGTTACCCGCTTCAATCAAACAGGACATACTGCTTCCCTTTATGCATTAGCATTTTCGACTGAACTAAGCAGCAGAACATTCGATACAACGATTCATAAACCAAACACAGGCATAGTCACTTTTCCTGTGGCTAGCAAAAGATGGCAGGCTTAAACACTGTATACAGATTAAATGTGATTTCTAAGCATTCAAGTCAATTCTGAGTGAGCTCCGTCTGCTGACCCATTTCTCACATGCACAAATCTCAACATGCTCGACTCGCAGTCTGTCACTCCTCTCGGTGTGACACTGGGCACTGTCCTGTCACTAGCCAGTCTGGCGATGCAGTCGCACCATCTGATGATTCCATATGCACAGAGATTGTTGGTGGGCTTGCTCATTGTCTGGTTTCCTTGGGATGTGTCTTTTGATTGGTCAAAACAGGGAAAAGCCCATCCGACGCCTGATTCAGCGCCATTATAACCAGTTCTGTCCAAGGATAGTACTTTAGTTTCAAAGAAAACAAAAAAAAGCAGTTAGGAAATGCATATTTTGGTTTTAGTGGCTATGTCTATACTTTAGTCCAAAAATTGGATTTTTCTCTCTACCTCTAAGTGCTAAATTAAGACATGGAGTCTGAAAGGAGGCGACTCAGACAGACTGTATGAATGTATGCGGGTGTAAGTGAGCAATTTAACGCTGTGAAGGGAAGTGGACAGAGGCGAAAGCCAGTCGTAGACAACCACAAGCCACAGTCATGACTGGGACCTTGAGCTGGACAAATTTTGGTATGCATGTGTGCGCGCGCATTTAAGAGCACAAAAATTGTCCATGATCCAAACACTACTAGGTCTTTTTTATTTATCTGCACGGGCTGTTAAATGCCAGACACTTTAATGGGAAGTACGAAGTCCACCAAACTGGCACAAGAGATTGCATTAAAAGAGGGCAAAGCTAACTTCCAAAGGAAGTTTGTTACTTCCTTCCAATGAATCATACAGGCACACACACACACACACACACACACACACAGGCACACCTTAAAATGGGACAAGAGAACAAATTCAAGAGTGTGCTGTTGGTACCAAGCTTGATTTCACACAAAAATTGTGACTCTGGGATTAGCCCGTCTCAAACTGTGCCGCTCCCCCATGAGCTTCCTCACCCTGTCTCGTCACAGAGAGAAGACAGATGTATGTGATGAATAAAGAAGGAGAACGTTACAGAGAGGGAGACTGTCAGGCGGAGGGAAGAGGAAGTGTATGTGAAAGAGTGGCGAGACCAGCAGGAGACAGAATGAAAGCACAAATTCCAGAAAGAAACGAGTGAAAACTCCATATCACATAACCACGTTGGATCAGACAGTGATTTCATTCTGTGCTACACCTTCACTCCAGATAAGCAATCTGCTTGTAATAGTACATACAATCGAAAAAAACATTTTCACAATGCTGGTCATCACTGAGCTACCTCGGCCAGTCAGCAGTGGTTTAACACGTGGAACTGCAGATTCGCACTGTGCATAACGGCTCCTTTGCAAGCTACACTTACCCAAAAACCCCTTCTCTGTACGAGTGTCCTTGCAGAACGATAGATCAGCCATTACTCTACTTTTCTTACATGCACACCTAACCTTCCACACATACAGACAAACATATTCCCAATGACATATTCCCAATGACACTTTTCTCTGTCAAGACAGAGAAAAGTGAGAACCCATTTATCAGAGGCCAGCCTTCAAATAAAATACCTACACCACATAAGCACAGCTTCCAAGAAATTATAATCACATAACGTATAACTGAAAAAAATACAATCAGCAATCACGGATTTTAGGCACGTTTGGTAAACATCCAAAACTAAAGTGCATAACACAGGTGTGTTTAAGCGCAAGCATTTAACACCCAGTCATATACACCCTTTCTGAACAGATTAATGAAATAATGTCCATCATACTTATTATTCATTCATGCATTCATCTTCTGCTTTATCGTGGTCAGGGTAGATCCAGAGCCTATTCCATGAACACCTTGGGTGGGACACCAGTCAGTTGCAGGGCACCACAGAAACACGCACTCTCACTCACTAGCCCGTGTTTGTAAAGTTCAATCACCGTTCTCCGTTGTTTGGATAGGATGATCTATGAATGATCATGAGCTTATAAGAAGGGGTTGGCGATAACAAAAACCTTCCTACAGAGAAGGAAATATGATGGCCTGAACCTGCTGGGCTGTGCCATTAATCTGATTTTTATTGGCCATGAGGGGCGTGCATGCTCACGTTGTTCTGCAGTGCACAACGGCCTACATACTTGCTACAAGCGCATACTTGCCCACACACAGCAGGCACACAACCATGTACTCTGATTGGATCAGTGCTGGGAGGACTGTGGTAACCCTGACTTGGTAAATCAGGATGGAGAGGAGTGGAGAAAGCAACACAGTACGATGCTAGCATGGACTGAAATATGGGATATGTCGAGGGACAGAGACATGGACACCCTGATTTAAAATGACCTGACTAACGTCTTCAAACTAATGACAATTTCTTTTCTTTTTTTTTTAAAGTTTGTTTTTACTGGACCTCAGCCAGGCCCAAGTGCAGTGTCGTCATAGCAACGGCAGATTTGAGTGGTGTCTGGGGGAGAAGACAGAAGCCTCTGCGTGTGTTTCCGAGTTCCTCACTGAGAGCATGATCCACACACCATGCCACAAATATGAGTTTCTCCAAATGAGCACAGAGAAAGTGAATATGACAGTGAGGTCATTAGAATTGAGGGATTAGAAAGAGGAAAGGCTGATCAACAAAAGCGTAGTCTAGTAGCTTTCGTATGTGTGTGATGAAAGCATACAGACATTTTCTCATACTTAATAGAATTGGAAAGTGAAAAAATTCAAGGGGATCCCAAGTATGTATCTGTATTAACTTTTTATTCACACCTCAATAAAAATAGACATTTTAAGCTTTAAATTGCATACACATTGTATTTTAGATCACTTCACACTTGAGCCATTTGTGCTTCATCTTCATCAGCGGAATTAGAAAATCATTTTAGTACTCCTGATACATACACACACACGTAGAGCTGCACAATTAATCGAATATCGATCACGATTAACATTTTGACTGCCCACGATTAAATGAACATGATCGACTGCAATATTAACGTTTAAAGTTCGTCCTCCGATCATAGAAAACTCCACTGCAGATCAAATCAAGCATTTTCTAAACTTACAGCCAATCACATAGAGTGGTACAGGGATGATGTCATTTTGTAGTTCCAAAACCCGGAAACGGGTTTAGCATTTTAGCGCTCGAGCTGCCAGTTTCGCATGAGATCCAGCATTTGCGCGAGGGGAAATCATGACACTAACATGTTGCTAAATGGTAGTACAGAGGTTGTCGGTGACATTAAACGTCATCATGCAGAACAGGGAAAAAACTTTATGGATGAACTCTACAGTGCGACTATTTCACTCGCATTTACAACTGTAATGTACTTTGTGCGACTGTGAATAAATATTTGTTCGCACGGGTATGAGTAACCTGTTCGGAGATGTATAATACAATTGGAATAAAAACTACAGGAAGTACAAAATGCATCTAGACCGAGCAACAGTTACTTTCACACTGTTTTTCATCTCCTCAGTCAGGGGAATGAGTCTGGAAATACTGCAGAGAAGCCATTATGATGAAGCGTATCTCTGTATATCGTCTGCTTCCCTCAACGTCTCGATCTCACAAAACACAATCTTTTATTGATCGGGCAAAATGACCTGAACTTTCACCTTCTCATGTAGACACAGAGGCTTTCTTTGGAGAAATTAATAATAATGCTAACACTACATGGTGGATTTAATTCAAATTTCTTTATTAAATAATTCCTCACCAATCATAATCAAGATTAGCAACTGTTCAGAAGGAGTACGCTGTTGCTCTCCTTCATGCTCTTCACAAACTCAAATACAAAGCGTATTCACATACCCACCATGGTCCTGTGTTCTCCCAGTGCTGCGGGGGTTTCCTCCGGATACTCTGGTTTCCTCCCCCAGTCCAAAGACATGCATGGTAAGATGATTGGCATGTCCAAAGTGTTCAAAGTGTATGAATGGGTGTGTGAATGTGATTGTGCCCTGCGATGGATTGGCACCCTGTCCAGGGTGTACCCCGCCTTGTGCCCCATGCTCCCTGGGATAGGCTCCTGGTTTCCCCATGACCCTGAAGAAGGATAAGCGGTATAGAAGATGGATGGATTCGCTTCATTTAAACTCAGGGTTGCCAGATATCACTAGAAAAGTCAGCTCCACTTTCCATGTTTATTTAAATATGAAAGTGCAATAAAAATATGTTGTCACTAAAATCAATGAACAATCATGATAAATAATCGAGATCTTAATATTGATCAAAATAAACGGGATTATCATTTTGGCCATAATCGTGCACCTTACACACACGGGACAAATTACAGGAAAGTTGTCTCCTTTGAGCAAGTGCCAACTTTAATAACAAATTAATAATAAATTATTCAGCTGTATGCAGTACATGGTGATAACATGTATAATACATGATATATTTTTTATATTGAATATAAAACAAAAGGTTTATCAAAATAAATGGTTAAATATAGGTGTGCAGCAATTATTGGCACCGCATAAATTCATATGAGAAAAGTATATATGAAGTATATTCCCATTGATATTTTGCATTTTTTAAGTACACCTGAGTGTTTCACATGGGTATAAATATGAGATACCACATATACCAAATTCCCTTAGTCATTCATAACAATGGGTAAGACAAAGGAATATCACTGTGATGTGTGGCAACACGTTGGTTTAAAAAAGTTAGTAAGAGCACTGAAAATACCATTTTCCACTATCGGGGCAATAATTAAGAAGTTAATGTCAACTGGAAATGTTATGAATCAACTTGGAATTGGATGTGCGTCTATATTGTCTTAACACACTGTGAAAAGGATTGTTCAAGTGGCAAAAAAATCTCCAAGGATCACAGCTGGAGAATTGCAGAAGTTAGTTGCGTCTTGGGGTCAGAAAGTCTCCAAAACTACAATCTGAAGTCACCTACATCACCACAAGAAACCAAAATAGAGCTTTTTGGCAATAAACACCAGATGTAGTTTTGATGCACACAGAGAGGTAGCCATATGTGCTGTGAAGAGGTTAAGCCTTATAGCATTATAGAAAAGTACCTCATGCTCACGGTTAAATATGGTGGTGGCTCTTTAATGTTTGGGGATGTTTTTCTGTCAGGCAACCTGGACATTTTGTTAGGATACATGGCATCATGGACTAAATGAAAACTGGCCATGGTTGGAACTTCCAGCAGGACAATGATCCAAAACATACATCAAAATCAAGGTCCTGCCATGGCCATCCCAGGCCCCTGACTTGAAACCCATAGGAAAACCTGTGGGGAGAACTGAAGAGGAGAGTTCACCAGCGTGGTCCTCGAAATTTGAAGGAACTGGAGAGATTCTGTATGGAGGAATGGACTCAGATTCCTTGCCATGTATTCTCCAACCTCATCAGGCATTACAGGAGAAGACTCAGCTGTTTGCAAAGAGAGGTAGCATAAAGTACTGACTAAAATGGTGCCAATAATTATGGCACACCTATATTTAACAAAGATAAACCTGTGTTTTATTTGAAATTGTTTGTCCATGAGAGCAGAGAAATTTTGTGAACTTTTTTAACTAAAGATCAAAGGGTTACACAATAAAGTAAAATTTTCACAGCCTTCTTTGTTCATATTTACCGAGGGTGCCAATATTAGAGGAGGGCACTGTATATGTATGTCTACACTGGGTGATAGTCAAATAATTTATTCACACTGTAGTCCAACACTTGACATGTTTCTGAATTATTTGTAGATGTAGTGGGTCTGACTTATTGAAGCAGCAGACAGGCTTCAAAATATTGTAACCAGTGTTTCAGCATTATGGGCCCACTCATGATGTGCAGTGGTATGTGTGACACACAGGAGGCTGCTACTCTACAGGTCGGCTGTGAATTCTAGACAGTGTGAAAATGCTTTTGGTTCACGTGGTTCACTTTGAAAGTTCACGTGGGTCGATTGAAACGCAGAAGCGTTTGACACCTGTGTCCTAGATGCAGCAAAGTTATTCTGACTGATCGTCTTTATCCTATGAGGAAACATTTCTATCCTGATGGGACTGCCTCTTCCAAGAAGTCCCATCTACAGGGCACACATACATTTATACACACACACATATATATATATATATATATATATATATATATACACACACACACACACACACACACACACACACACACACACACATATATACAGTGCCTTGCGAAAGTATTCGGCCCCCTTGAACTGTTCGACCTTTTGCCACATTTCAGGCCTCAAACATAAAGATATAAAACTGTAATTTTTTGTGAAGAATCAACAACAGGTGGGACACAATCATGAAGTGGAACGAAATTT
>JAFFST010048219.1:23686-33686 GCA_022414735.1 Noturus placidus | reverse complement strand
GATATCCGCGGGGGCTCGCAAAATGTTTTCTAAGTTACCGCAGATGTGGGCCGAGATGTGCCATGTGACATCTTCGCAACGCACATTCAGCCACAGCCCTCTTCGAGTCATGAGCATCAAAAATGAGTATAGTTCACAGGTCTCATTTACTAACAAACATCACTGCGAAAGACATGAAACAATTTTGTTCAACTGCAATTGCACCAATTTAAGTAGTTTTCTCAAAAAAAGCACAAAAAACTCCACAAAGTGAACTGCAAAAATAATTTTTAAAAAGCATTTTTGACCACAACTATCACCAAAAATATATATCTCCACAAAATCCTGAATGGACTGCCTGTTACACAATCCACTGTGTTCCCTCGAACCCCAGCCCGATACAGATTAGTGCCATCTCTATGATAAACCAAGACAGCTCTCGAACCAATAATTTCCATTCATAAAATATACTCTAAACATAGTGATTACATTACACGTTCAAATACACAGCATGTGTCCGTCACTTGAGAAACACATACAAAATACAGATTTAGACTGCTATTCTGCACAGCTGTGGCTTTACTTGGTCAAATTGTTAACGTGGTAAGGGAAAAACAAAACAAGCTATCTTAGTCAAGTATTAAACATCTGATTCTCAATGGTGAGCAAACCTTTATACTCACACAGGGTTAGTTATTACTGTGAATCCTATTGGGCTTAGAGACCCGCTTCGCCTGCTATTCATCCAACACCATACAAATCTGCACATCAAAGCCACTAACAGGTCTCAAGTAAAGCTCAACATGCTGTTCACCTGCCAGTGTTGACCTCTGCTTAAGACTCTCATTCAGAAAGTCTGCATGTGACCATCTCGGTCACGGTTTCCCCTCGCTACATCTGGCCATCATGGTGCGGCGGCGGCTCGAAAGCAATCATCTCGCCCTTTGTCCTCCCCACAGAGCAGCTGAACCAACAGGAAATCCAGTCTCACTACATTAATGTGTGGAACCATTTCAATCATTTAAGAGCCCTCGGTTGGAAAAGAAAAACGTTTACAAATGACGTGCAATTATGGCGCTTTTTCCCTCCCTCTACATACTTTGGTTTTTGCTTTCGCTGCTGTTTAAACAGAACGTGGAACTGTTTGGTCAAATGCACTTGTGAAATTTGGCAGCCGAGTCAGCTCAACAGAGCTAATGGGTGTTTTTACTACACGTGCTGTGTCAACACAGACACGGCAAAATCGCTTCCATACTTGAGCGGCATTAGCAAAACCGTGATCTGATATTCTTCCTTAAAAACAAGGCCAACTCAAACTTCGTCGATGCTCCGTATGAGAAACTAGGCAGGATAAACACCTCATGGATGACTTGGCATAGTAGAATCATGTCTATATGCACATTAAATATAAAGTAAACAATCTTTTAGAACATACAAAGAATAACTGCACACAGGAGTAACTGACAAATCTTAACACGTCAGTAAACCTTGCAATCAGAAATAAATAAATCAAGAAAAGAGAACTAGTTAAAAAAAAAAAAAGCCAATTTTCAACATCATTCATTTATTATTATAATTTTTGCGTAAGAAAAAGAAAAAATGCCATGTCCTCATTAAAAACATGGTTAGAAAAAAGTCACGATGTGCAAGAGCTGAGATTTGCAACATGACCTGAATGAATGACCGAACATGTGTGTGGGATATTTATTAGGCAGCATTTCTCAATGCTTCGTGCAAGATCTCACCCATTTCAGAGCTCCAAGGCACTTCATGAACTGTGATACATATGTGTGCATGTACGTAAATGAGGGGGTAATAATGAAGGCAAAATGTACAAACAAAACAACTCAAGACTTTATTGGAGTCGCACATACACTCCTGGGCAAAAAAAAATAAACTTATATTAAGCTTTTAACTATCTTACAGTTCCTCCAGAATTTCTCAAAAACAAAGCAAAATGCACAATATTATATGGAACTTGGAAAAGCTAAAAAGGTCTCATTTACCAACAAACATCACTACGAAAGAAAATCCTTGCAGTTGTAGTTTCACCATTTCAAGTGCTTTCTGCAACAACAAAAAAAAGCCCCAAAAAACGTAAATCGCAAATTGGCAGCACTGGTGGTGGTGGTGGTGGTGGTTAAGGTTCTGGGTTACTGATCAGAGGGTTGGGGGTTCAAGCCCCAGTGCTGCCAAACTGCCACTGCCCTTGTGCAAGGCCCTCAACCCTCTCTGCTCCAGGGGCTCTGTATCATGGCTGACCCTGCTCTCTGACTCCAACAACCTAACATGATGGGGTATGCAAAGAAAAAAAGAATTTCTGTGCTGTAACGTAGCTATATGTGACCAATAACGACTCATTATACTGATTTGATCCTGAGCTCGACTGTTTGCACAGTCGCATATTTTCCTCCAAAAAACGGGCATGTAGGGGAATTGGCTTGGCTACATTGCATATGAATGCGTGAATGTGTATGTGTGCGAGTGATATAATAATGGACTGGTATTCCATCCAGGGTGTATCTCTGCATTACACTCAGTGTTCCCGGGATAGAAGATCCACCACAACCCCAACCAACTTTACACTCTTACTTACAGCGAACTGATCTTAATTCAAGCTCACTGACCTGGATCTTCAGAACAGGCCACCACAGTTCTCTACTTTGTTTCCTCACTAACATTACAAGCTTAAATATTTAATTTGGCTGCTTGGGGAGAAAAAAAAAAGTTGATTCTGAAGATCTATCTCAAATACAGCCCGCTCTTGTCTCCCTTGTCTCCCATGTCAAAACAGCAGGCTCTCAGATGATACAAGGAAACTAAACCAAACCAAACCTCAGGTTGTGTCCTCTGAGATTCTGCTGTTTTGACTGGGACCGGGAGAGATGAGCGCACAGAAGCAAGATCTGAACAAGACAGAAAAGATTGGTCGGTGGGGTTTTTTTCCCCATACAAACAAATCTGAAAAGTCTGAAGACTACGAAGACTGGAAACCTGAAAACAGTTGCAGCTGGGTTGTTATGATGATTTTAGATACCAGGTCTGACAAATAAAAATCAGACAATTGGATTAGTAATGTTATTAGAAAACGATAAAATAAGTGTAGGAGCTCGGCTTTTTATACACGCTTTTCTTTAGCATTACATTTATTCATTTAGCAGACGCTTTTATCCAAAGCGAGTTACAAATGAGAAAAATACAAGCAAACAAAAATAGCAAGCAAATTCAGCACCTCACATCTACACTCAAGCTGTGGACCATTAAAGCTAAAGAGGAAACACGTTCATGTCATAAACCATTTTCACATCGAAACTAAGTTAACAAATTAACCAAGTAGTTGAATGTTATTTACATTTGAATGTTATTTACACACACACACATATATATATATACAAATACATACATACGTGTATATATATATATATATATATATACACACACACACACACATATATATATACACAAATACATACATACGTGTATATATATACACACACACACGTGTATATATATATATACACACATATACATATATATATATATATATACACATATACATACACACACACACACATTATATATATATACACATACACACATTTTTTATTTTTTTTTAAAGGCACACACTCCATGTTAGCTAGCAAGCTAACCAAACGGCGCAGAGTTAACCCAACTAACGTTAGTAAACTCACATTGTAATGAAATCTCAATTTACATTTTTATGATATCTTTTTTAAAAAGGGCAAATCGGATAAACGACATGTTTCTGTGGAGTTCATGCGGAAATGCTAATGTTTACAACAACTGGTTTCATCTCCCTGAACCCCTAGCTGTTGGAGGCTAGCTAACACGAGTGAGTTACTCATTATTGTACACAAGCCGCAGCTCATCAGCTGAACTAAAGCAAAACACTTCAGCAGGAAATTGTACAGCTTACTACCGAAACAAATGCCCGCTGTACCGAGTGGTATGGTGAGGAGGAGGAGAACGCCACACAGTTAACTGCAGTAGTGCTCATGCTCGGGAGCAAACGAACCAGTTCAGCTGCTGGATAAAGTCCACCCTTACCGGTTAAACGCAACTTCACGGGTCCATTTCTCCTTCCGCCTTGATTAGACATCTCCTTTAACTTTCCAGCTTGAGCGCAGAAGCTCCGTGTAGAACAATAAGCAGTGTGAGGGAGGTTTTCCCCCGTCTCTCTTGCTATGTTGTGCTATGCTAACCAGCTACTTTCAGTTAGTTGAGAATAATGGAGTCCCGACGCGGTGGCCCGGATGTGCGCAGATCTGCCATGTTCACAGTGGGGAGAGCTGCATAACGACAATTCCTCAACGCGCTTCAGCTCCTGTGCATTGTTTACTTTAAAACAAGCTACAGCGTGTACGGTGGGGGGACAGACGCTTTTACGCTCAGGTAAGTACAGGTTTACGCCGCGGTCTCTATTTTCCGCAGTGCAGGAGACTGAGCGTGTGGAAAGTTGCGCTGCTCTGATGGAGCTCGCGCTCTGAGCTGGCAGCTGTTCAGCTACGCTGTGACGTCACCAGTTCCCTCCTTTCTGGGGAGTGTAGTCTTCCCCCAATTGCTGCACACTTCCAACTCCCCACAATCCCAAGTATTCAGAGCAACCCCCCCCCCCATGCCCAAATGTCAGAGCAAACTCCCCAAAATTTCAGCTCCAACTACACACTCTCCGAATTCCCAACAATTTGGCACAAACTCACCCCTTCCCAAAAAGACAGCATACCATCCCCCCCCCCCACCTCACCTAATCAAGATATCAGTACACTGCCCCCAAAATCCCAAGATTTCAGCACAAACTCCAGATGGTTTAATTTCCTTTATTATTCACAAGCTAATAAATTTCAGGCAGGTCCATATGTACAGTTTCATAGAACAGGTCAGACTGGAAAAAAAAAAAACAGAATACACACAACAGTAGCACAGGAAGGAGGGAGGGGAAAAAATACATCTAGAAGTTGCAAGTCCCTTATTTTTCATTTATCTGGAATGCATAGCAAACAATTGTGGTTTCAGGGGCCATACATTCATCTTCCTCCTCCTGGAAAAAATAAATGAAACCATTACTAGGATGGCCTGAAGTTGAATTAATAAATTAAAATAAAAAAAAATCATGTCTAAAATATCTGTACCACCATTAAAGGAAAATTCCATCCTGAATGACTTGCATATTCGTTTTCATAATTAACATGTGATCATCCACTGTGTCCAAGATTTATTTTATTAGTTGAAACTTTGTTTACAAAAATATAAACATGATTCAGTTTCCTACAAAAATGAATAAAAACCCACACATGTTCAACTAAATCCTGATTGTGTCACATTAAGTTAATCTCTCATGGGGGTGGGGGGGGGCATGGTTTTTTTTTTTTTTTAGGTGACAACAGCAAATTCTGACCATTATCCCTTACATTTTAAATTCTTATTTGAATAGAACATTAATAAAGGCACAGCACACAACCCACCCACTTACTCGGGAATTACCAAAAAAAAAAACCCACATCAATATGAACAAACATTTAGTGTGTTTCAGGGTTGACTTTTCATTTAAATGTAAATTTAAAGGACTGATCAAAAAGGCACTCAGACTCTCGATCCACTTTTATGGACTCACCTCAGCAGAGGATTTCTCAATAATGTTTAGTGAGGCCTTGTACACCATTTTGTTCTCATGTGTCTGAAGGGCTTCAATTTTATCCAAACTACCACATTCTTCAATCATCAGACATAATTTATGGATCCCACTAATCTCCTCCCAAACCTAGAGGTTAAAGAGTGAGGAGTTAAGTGTGTACACACAGGAAGAGAAAGAAAAAAAAAAAACCTAAGCTATAATATGAAAACCCTCATGTGCTACACTCAAACTTTTGCAGATAGGTGACATACCAGGAAGAGGTTACTGAGTGCATCCAAAATGACCAGAATAGTCTTGCTGTCAATTGGCAGACAATAAGTCAAGTAGTGGCTCAAAGATATTGGCCTAAACAAGATAGACATCTTGCTCTATGGTGCCTTCATCGGTGTAGTTTCTAACAGTACAAACTGTTTCCTTCTGAGTCTTGTAGTACACATGGAAAGATGAATATTTTAATGCAAACGTATCTCACTTCCATTACACACACATTCAAAGTTTAAACGTGTGCTTGGCATTGTTATTCAACTTCTAATGAATTCTTTAGTTAGAGTAACTGACATTCTGCCATTGTGACACTGACATTCTGTGCTCACAACCCATCACAGCCTTCAACATACCTTTCTGATCACTTCCACTAGGCACGGGACCAGGCGGGCATTGATGACCTCCTGGATCTGTGTGTCCTTGCCGGCGGTGATGTTGGACAGGGTCCAGGCAGTTATCTTCTTAATGTTGTTCTTAGGGTGCCGCAAGAGGTTTCCATTATATGGGGAGGACCCCAGCGTCCAGCACCGCCTGGATGTGTTCATCTGTGCCAGTTACAATGTTACCAATGGAGCGCAAGGCTGGAGTCATTATTGGTGTAGGAGAAAAGGATAGAGAAGTCTGGGATTAACCCCTTTAATGACTTCTGGTAAAGTTGTGATGTCAAGGATACATTACAGTGGTCCACATAATAGATGAGGTATAATGTAATCAATGTGATATGCAATAGATCAGGAGGGTGTCATTATATTGACAAAGCGAGAGAATGATGTGATACGGGCAGACATGAAGTAGAGAAGACTTAAATACCAGTTTATTATTAGCCTTACATTATATGGAGCAGCAGGAATACAAGTCCCTGTAAGCATTCCTACAGAAATACTAACGTAATAAACACTTATTGTATCATGCATTGAACTATAGCCAACACCATTATCCAAGCTATTCAGTTATAGTAGCTTGGACACCACATCATAACCAATCAGAGCCCTCTAAACTATGGGAGTAGAGATAATACATTTTTAACTGTATATTGTATTACTAAAATCATCATATTCTTCACTGGCTCACTTACCATAATAGAAAGCTCTCCTGAGCCAAGAAGCTGCACCAGCCAGGGAACCAGGTCAGTCTGGATCACCACTTCAATCAAGTCATCAGGACCCTCGGGCAGGAATGATAGTGCTGGCAGAGACTTTCTGGACTTTATCACTATGGTGGAGCAGTCAGACGATTGTGGGCAGGATCTGCTTCACAGCCTTGAGGGGTGGCACAGGATTCTCGTTGCTACATAGTTGATACAAGGCCCAGGTGACGTTCATCGGGTAGCCAGACTTAAAAGAGAGGGGGGAAAAGAAAAAAAAAAAAAGTTAGATGGTATTACTGGAGTTTTACCACCACCTAGTGGATGCAAGCAATCACTACAGTTTAAATGGATACTATGCAACAGCTTAGACATCACCAATACCAGAATCTACAAGGGGGATTAACAATAAATAAAGAACACCCCACCTGAATATTCAAAACAGTTAGGAGGCCCCACATTCAAGAAGCCCATTTAATAATTACTCAGCCTAAAGAGCATCATAAAATGAAGATAAAATATACAGCAGTGTATAGAATTACAACTGTACTCAAAGCCTCCTAAAAATTGCAAAAACACAGAATGTTCCATTTACTAAAGGTCAAATTCCATTTGCAAGTGGTCAGCAATATTTTCATTTATTATTTAATTTGCGCCAAACGAGTAGAGGTCAGGTACAGCACGCAGACTCAAAAGTGTGGCGATAGCACCAAGCTTGCTGACCTCATTTCCATATGCAGAGCCTACACTTTAATTAAAAAAAAAAAAAAAAGGGCTAGAGATGCATTACACATCTGCAATTCCTCACTCACTAGCAATTTTCCCCAGAGCCGACAGCCTCTTCACTAATATGAGAATGAGGTGATGTGACCAGACCAATGAAAGCTGGAATGGCTCCTCCTTCCACTACAGCTGTAGCCTGATCGGATGTCCCAGACGCAATATTATTCAGGGCCCGGGCCGCTTCAAACTGAATAGGTGGGGACTGAGACATTCCCAAGAAGCCTATAAACTTGGGGATCAGGCCTGCACTGATTATTCGAACAATACATGAATGCCTTCCCCTACACAGCACCCTAAATTGTAGAAAATGAAGATATGATTCAAAAAGAAGCCAAAGAGACAGTGTTTGAGAGAGACAGAATCCCACACCTTTTCCAGAAATTCTGAGCTAGCTTACCTTGCAGCATGGGTTGCCTGCACTTGAGTTTTGTGGTTGATGCTGTTGACCTCATTAACGATCTCCTCCACTGTCCAATGCTGAGCCTGTCACGAGAAACATGAGATTATAGATATCTCTAGCCCTATGGCTGTTAATTGGAGTCTTTAGTGTCACAGTTACTCACTGTGTACTGTTTGATTACTTCTTTCTGCCTTTAGCACTGATTAAAAAGCATTTTGGGAAAGTGGGAAATTTTCAATATACCACCAACAGTTACTATACTTGGGTTAGTAACATGAATTTTAAACAGTCCAAGAAAATAAATCCCTGCACTATGCTTTATAAGTTTAAAAACGTGTATGAACATTCATCTGGGACACAGTTATTTGTATTTACAGTTGGGTATTAAAAATAGTTTGCACAATTTAATTACCTCACTTTATTCCAAATAAAGTTTTACAACGCAGATTACTCACTCTTACCAGGGCAATGCATCATGGGAGAATTGATCAAATCAATAATAATTTAATAATTAAGTGCGTTTTTATTTAAAACACGTGCACTGGAATAAAGTTGGTTCGATATTCGCTACATACTACATTTTTATACACGTTTCAAACTTCAATAGAATTTGAATTGAATCAGATGCTATTCAGCTTTAAAAAAAAATGGTATATTTTGTGTATGGGCCCATTCTGTAAGAAAATACATGACAATATTTCTATATGATTTAATAGTTTATTTTGCTAAAGTTCAAAGGTCTCAAAAGGCGATTCTCACACCTGACACCCAGATGAACACTTTAGAGACGGTCCCTTAATTTCCGCATATCGAACGTCCAACGTGAAACTAACTATATTCCAGTTTAACGTGCTAATCGAAACCCTATAAATAAGCAGCAGAGGTGGGGAGTTTCCTTACACCTGGCAGGTCTGACTTTCCTCCTGGAGCGGTGATGGGCTTCATCCGGCAGAGTGCTCACATTCCTCCTCGTCCTTTTTAGCTTTACGAAGCTCGACGTTTACTTAAATCCTCTTTCGCCTCAACTCCTACGGGTCAAATAATAAGAAGAACAATAATAAAATAAATAAAAGCCTCCATGAAATAGCACACACGACTGCGTCATTGCAAACTGAAGCTAGACATTCAAGTTCAACGACATTCAATTCAATTTTATTTGTATACAGAAAAACGCGCTTCGGTTATAAAACTTCCGGCGCGTCACTTACAGAAAGTCAACATTAAATGATATGTACATTTGTTTAAAAACCATATGTGTAAAGTATATTTGAAACACGACCACTCCTTACCGCTTCATGCAGAGTAAATGTGCAGTAGAGAACAGCAGCACAGACCTTTAACTTGCCGGGCGGAACGCTCCTAATGGTCTGTCTGAGTAAATGTTCGAAAATCACATGCCTCACAGGGGCGTGGCGTTAGCACAAATCACGTTTATTATCGCGAGATTCACTGAGTTTCACTTTGAAAAGACTAATGGCGTTAAAGGGAATTCACGTTCCAGTTAAACTCCCATACACGCACATTGTAATTTGGGGGTAATTGTTTTTTTTTTTTAGTAGCTAGAGTTTGACTGCTGAAAAATAATCAGGATCTTCCAGATGCTTTTATTTAATAATTATTTAATCACATTTGATTCCTGCACATGTTGATCCTATTTTTATCCGCTATTTTATGACAACATTATAAGGTTCCAGAGTACACATCTAAACCAGAGTACTTACTGTACTTCCAGGTCGACTCTGTTCATGCTCTAATGCAGGGGTGTCAAACTCATTTTCACAGAGGGCCACATCAGCATAATGGTTGCCCTCGATGGGCCACATTAACAGTATGAATG
>JAFFST010048219.1:0-15106 GCA_022414735.1 Noturus placidus | reverse complement strand
ACACACACACACACACACAGAAAAATATATTTTTCTATTATACTTATGGAGGGATGAAGACACCACAAAGCCCAAAATACAGTTTGTACTTTTATGTTTCACAACATTATAATTGGGGGAAAATACAACTGAATGACTTAAATTAACCTTGTCGAGCTTAACTGGCAGTTAAATGTGAGGACAGGAAAGCTAATTTTAAGACATTTTATTAAACCGAATGCTACAGTGCCATGCTGTTGGAAGTGATGCTCCTGTATGTGCATTTCCAGCACTAGCAGTTCTTTGTAGTGTTCATTTCCGTTGTGTTTTTTTTTTACATTTGAAACCATCTTGCCAGAGGCTTTAAAGAGAAAAAACAGCAGCGTAACCTTACAGGGTTTGCCACAAGATGGAAGCTTTCAAGTTTAAAACAAATTATTAAAATAATCAGAAATGCTCTTACCCATTGGTTCCTTTATGACCCCGTAGTAATCTGGTGCATCATTAGGGTCCACTGGTTCCAGAAACGGCCATGCCATTTTGTGGGTCTGAGGGTCAGATAGGATGATTACACAGTGACTTAACATTTCGACCACAGTAGTTAACACTGACTTCCACTAATATTGACACCCTTTTTAAATATGAGCAACGAAGGCTGTGAAAAATTCTTTGTTTAACCTTTTGATATTTTGTTTAAAAAAAAAAAGAAAAAAAAATCTGCTCTCATGGATATCAACAATTGCAAACAAAACACAGGCTTATACGAAAAAGAAAACCCATTGTTAAATATAGGTGTGAAACAATTCTTGGTCAATACTCCAGATCCTTCAAATTTCGAGGTCCATGCTTGTGGAGTCTCCTCTTCAGTTCTCCCCACAGGTTTTCTATGGGTTTCAAATTAGGGGACTAGGATGGATACGGCAGGACCTTGATTTTGAGGTCAGTAAACCATTTTTGTGTTGATTTTTATGAATGTTTTGGATCATTGTCCTGCTAGAAGATCCAACCACAGCCCATTTTAATCTTTATGGCAGAGGCAGTCAGGTTTAATTTCTGTTGATATTTGGTAGAGTCCATGATGCCATGTATCCTAACAAAATGTCCAGGTCCTCTGGCAGAAAAACAGCCCCAAAACATTAAAGAGCCATCACTATATTTAACCGTGGGCATGAGGTACACCTCTGGTGTTTATTGCCAGAGAGCTCTATTTTGGTTTCATCTGACCATAGAACCCAATCCAATCTGAAGTTCCAGTAGTGTCTGGCCAACTGAAGATGCTCGAGTTTGTTTTTGGATGAGAGTAGAGGCTTTTTTTCTTGATACCCTTCCTAGCAATTTGTGGCGATGTATGTAATTTTGGATTGTAGTTCTCGAGACATGTATTTAACAAATATTTTTTTTATATACATACTCATGTATTGTTTGCAAGTATTTGTGAATTACTTTAAGAAATGATCAAAAGGTTAAACAAAAATTTTCACAGCCTTCTATGACAATATTTACCAAGGGTGCCAGTATTAGTGGAGGGCACTGAACATAATGTAAATAGAAATAAATAAATAAAATCCAGCCTTAATTTATTCCGACTGGCCATAATCACCTGTAAGGAGCGGAGGATTCGCTTCAAACCCTCGTAATCCTTATCTGTGAGCGGTGACAGGACGGTCATGGCCTCCTCTGTAGACTGGCACTGGGGGCACACATATTCGTCAATGTGAGTTGCCTCACTCTGTAGAATGCCCACACAGCGTCCATGGTACCAGTTCTGGCAGCGGTCACAGCCAATGTAGAACCTAAACACAAAATCAGATGCTTCTATCAGCCTCAAAAACTAAAACAAAAAAGCAAAACAAACAAAAAAACTAGTCCAAGTCTTCAGCTGGAACTGTACAGTGGGGCAAAAAAGTATTTAGTCAGCCACCAATTGTGCAAGTTCTCCCACTTAAAAAGATGAGAGAGGCCTGTAATTTTCACCATAGGTACACTCAGTGTCTTGCTCAGTTGGGATAATTTCTCACTTTTACTGTGTGTATACTGTGTTTATATTCTTGTAAAGCTGCTTTTAGACAATATATATTGTAAAAAGCGCTATACAAATAAAATTGAATTGAACTTCAACTATGAGAGACAAAATCAGAAAAAATAATCCATAAAATCACATTGTAGGATTTTTAAGGAATATATTTGTAAATTCTGGTGGAAAATAAGTATTTGGTCAATAACAAAAGTTCATCTCAATACTTTGTTATATACCCTTTGTTGGCAATAACAGAGGTCAAATGTTTTCTGTAATTCTTCACAAAGTTGTTACACACTGTTGCTGGTATTTTGGACCATTCCTCCATGCAGATCTCCTCTAGAGCAGTGATGTTTTGGGGCTGCTGCTGGGCAACACGGACTTTCAACTCCCTCCAAAGATTTTCGATGGGAGGGATCTGGTGACTGGCTAGGCCACTCCAGGACCTTGAAATGCTTCTTACGAAGCCACTCCTTTGTTGCCCAGGCGGTGTGTTTGGGATCGTCTTCATGCTGAAAGACCCAGCCACGTTTCATCTTCAATGCCCTTGCTGATGGAAGGAGGTTTTCACTCAAAATCTCATGATACATGGCCCCATTCATGCTTTCTTTTACACGGACCAGTCGTCCTGGTCCCTTTGCAGAAAAACAGGGCCAAAGCATGATGTTTCCACCCCCATGCTTCACAGTAGGTATGGTGATCTTTGGATGCAACTCAGCATTCTCTCTCCTCCAAACACGACAAGTTGAGTTTTTACCAAAAGGTTCAATGATGGTTTCATCTGACCATATGGCATTCTCCCATTCCTCTTCTAGATCATCCAAAAGCTCTCTAGCAAACCTCAGACGGGCCTGGACATGTACTGGCTTAAGCAGGGGGACATGTCTGGCACTGCAGGATTTGAGTCCCTGGCGGCGTAGTGTGTTACTGATGGTAGCCTTTGTTACTTTGGTCCCAGCTCTCTGCAGGTCATTCACTAGCCCCCCCGTGTGGTTCTGGGATTTTTGCTCACCGTTCTTGTGATCATTTTGATCCCACGGGGTGAGATCTTGCATGGAGCCCCCGATCGAGGGAGATTATCGGTGGTCTTGTATGTCTTCCATTTTCTGATTATTGCTCCCACAGTTGATTTCTTCACACCAAGCTGCTTACCTATTGCAGATTCAGGCTTCCCAGCCTGGTGCAGGTCTACAATTTTGTTTCTGGTGTCTTTTGACAGCTCTTTGGTCTTGGCCATAGTGGAGTTTGGAGTGTGACAGTTTGAGGTTGTGGACAGGCGTCTTTTATACTGATTACAAGTTCAAACAGGTGCCATTAATACAGGTAACGAGTGGAGGACAGAGGAGCCTCTTAAAGGAGAAGTTACAGGTCTGTGAGAGCCAGAAATCTTGCTTGTTTGTAGGTGACAAATACTTATTTTCCACCAGAATTTACTAATAAATTCATTACAAATCCTACAAATCATTACAAATTTTTTTTTCTCTTTAACCAATATTCAGAATGTACAAAAAGTACACTGAATAAAGAAAGCTGATTTATTTCACAATTTACTTCATCATTAGCCATGATAAAATTATAAAAGAAATAAACAAAGGACATAAAAATTCAAAATCACATACTGGGACTCATCGTATGGTGTTCTGCAGATGCAGTAGAGCTCCTCTGAGCTGCCTTCCTGTGCTCGTTTACATTCCATACAGATGTAATCATCCATCTTCTTGGCCTCCTTCTCTGTGATGCCCACACACTCACCATGGTACCAGTTTGAACAGAGATCACAGCCAATATAAAATCTGTAATGAAAATAACAACCATTACACATTTTTGTTAAATCATATACAGTTAGGTCCGCAAATATTTGGACAGGAACGCTATTTAATTTTTTTTTTGCCTCTGGACGCCACCACGATGGATTTGAAATGAAACAACTGAGATGCAATTGAACTGCAGACTCTCAGCTTTAATTCAAGGGGTTGAATAAAACATATGAAACGTTTAAGAATTGCAACCATTTTTATACACAGTTCCCTTATTTCATGGCCTCAAATGTAATTGGACAGATGAACATAATCAAAGAAAATGTTCATTTTTAATACTTTGTCGAGAATCCTTTGCAGGCAAAGTCTGGAACCCATTGTGGGTTGGGTTTCCTCCTTTGTGATACTTTGCCAGGCCTTTACTGCAACTATCTACAGTTGTTTCTACAGTTGTTTCTGTTTTAAGTTTTGTCTTGAGCAAGTGACATGCGTGCTCGATCAGGTTGAGATCAGGTAACTTGACTTGACCATTGTAGAATATTCCACTTTGTTGCTTAAAAAAATGCCTGGATTGCTTTCGCAGTCGGTTTTGGGTCATTGTACATCAGTAAAGTGAAGCGCCGTCCAATTAACTTGACTGAACTTGGTTGAATCTGAGCAGTATAACATATTCCAATACACTTCAGTATTCATCTGATTGCTTCTATCTTCTGTCATATCATCAATAAACACTAGTGACCCAGTGCCACTGGAAGCCATGCATGCTCATGCAATCACACTTCCTCCACCGTATTTTTCAGATGATGTGGTATTCTTCGGCTCATAAGCCGTTCCAAGCATTCTCCATATTTTTTTCTTCTCATCATTCTGGTACAGGTTGATCCTAGTATCATCTCTTCAAAGAATGCTTTTGCAAAACTGGGCTGGCTTTTTCAGATGTTTTTTTTTTTTTTTTTGGCAAAGTCTAATCTGGCTTTTCTATTCTTGAGGCTTATGAATGGTTTGCACCTTGTGGTGAACCCTCTGTATTTGCTCTCATGAAGTCTTTTCTTTATGGTAGACTTGGATAATGGATATGCCTACCTCCTGGAGAGTGTTCTTCACTTGGCTGGATGTTGTGAAGGGGTTTTTCTTTACCATGGAAAGGATCCTATGCTCAACCACCACGGTTTTCCTTCATGGACATCCAGGCATTTTTGTGTTGCGGAGCTCACCACTGCATTCTTTTTTTTTCCCCCCACAGAATGTACCAAACTGTTGATTTGGCCACTCCTAAAGTTCCTGCTGTCTCCCTGATGGATTTTACATTTTTTTGCAGCCTAAGGATGACCTGTTTCACTTGCATTGAGAGCTCCTTTGACCGCATGCTGTGGGTTCAAAGCAACAGCTTCCAAATCTGAATGCCACACCTGGAATCAACTCCAGACCTTTTACCTGCTTAACTGGTGAAGAAATAATGAAGGAATAGCACACACCTGTCCATGAAACAGGTTTTGAGTCAAATGTCCAAATACATTTGGTCCCCTGAAGTAGAGGGGCTACATATTAAAGAGCTGTAAATACTAAACCCTTCCTCCAATGTGGGTGTGAATAGATTTAAATTAAAGATGAGAGACGGCACTTTAAGGACATATTCATTATTTAAGTGTAACTTTAATGTTTTGGTGAACAGCCAAAATAAACACTTGACCATGTCCAAATATATATGGACCTAACTATACTTATGATAACTGACAATTTGGAAATACTATTTTAAAAAAAATACACTAAGCATAATTGCCTCATTTATAAACAAGTCCTACTTGCTTTTATTAATTATGAGCAACAATTTCCATTTTCATCACCTCATGCACAGGCAAAGCTGATGAATTTTAGAACAACTTCAAATTTGTGAAATGCCTTGTGAGGTTTTATAAATCCTTACTTGGATTCATCGTAGGGTGTTTTGCATACACAGTACAGTTTTGTGTCTCTCTTGCTGTCCTTCGATGAGGTGGAGATCATCTTCTTCTTCTTGCTCTTAGACAAGGCTGCATCGCGCTCCTCGTCTCGTTTGCGTTTATGACTGGAGGGTGGCGAAGTGACTGTGGAGAAGTGTGTGGAGAGTGAGGCTGCCTGGACACTAATGGCTGTGGCAGCTGCTTGAGATGCTGCCACCTGGGCTTTTTCCTTCTCTCTCCTCAGCTTGCTCAGATCTTTCCTCAGCTCCTCCTATGAACAGTGAGGAAACAGGAAAAGAGCAGAAAAGAAAAAAAAGTCATAATGTAGCACAGACTGACTAAATAGCTTCCAAGTGTTCACTTTCTACTCCATCAGTTAATTAAGGATAATTACCTCATTTTGTACTACATTTAATTTTTCTAATAACATTAAACCCATTTTACATGAACATACAGAGGCTTAACTAATGTTAGGAAAACTGTAATGCCCTTACCTGCACCTCCACCTGTAACTCCTTATCTAGCAGCGCTCTCTTCTTCAGGATCTCAGCTTTCAGTTGCTCTTTGTGTTTAAAGAGCAGAGCCGAAAGCTTGCTGGCGTTCTGTTTGCTGCGTTTCTGCTCCACCGACTCCTCCCGTTTCCGCTTTTTGGCTGCCTGCTTTTCATCTTTGTCGATTTTATCCAGTATGAACTTCATCACCTGGTTACACACAATCATCCTGCACAGAAAACATGCACCCGACATTAGAAAGGTACAGAACAGATCAAAAGGGTTGGATCACAATATGGATACAAGTGTAGTATAATTTTTTGTTTTTTACCTCTGATTCTCCTCCCTCTCTGCAGGCGTCATGGCTTTCTTCTGCTTTAAGTGTTCTATGACTGCATTCTGCTTCATGACCACCTAAACAGCACCAGAAACTAAAGTGAAATCATTGGCGACAGTCTTCTAACTTTGCATAAAATGTCCTTCCAAAATACCTTGCATTTTAAGTGAGCATAAACTGTTTCTCTGCCCTACATTCATTTACACTATCAAATAACTTTTTAAATCTTCCAGTTTATCAGGTTGCAGATTTTTTTAATCATTGTGGTTAAGAACATCTACCAATTCTGTACCTGCTTCTGCAGAAGTTCAGTCTGACTGGCAGCCTGTTGAGCCTGCTCCCTCTTAGCCTCTTGTTGCTTCTTCTTCTGCTGCTGCTGATCTCGCAGCTGCTGGATGCGCTGGAGTTGCTCCTGGACGCTGGCCGTCTGAATAGTCACCACATTCTGGATCTGATGCGTCTGCACTTGGCCTCCACCCTGCTGCTGGATCTGGATAGGTAGCTGCAGTTTGATCTGCTGGGGAAGGGTACCGTGCTGGGCCTGGGCCTGGAGCTGTGCCACTTGGTTCTGGATGTGGGACAGAACTTGCTGCTGGATCCCTGGAACATTAAGAAGCTGGGCAGGAAGCTGGATCTGAGGCCGAACCTGAGTTACCGTGGTCTGGGTTACCTGTGGGGCTACAGCAATGGAGGCTACTTGTGTTGGGGGGGTCACTTGGGCTACAGGAGAAACAGGTAAGGGGGAAGTGGGCTGGACTGGGGTTTGAGCAGGCAAATGAGATCGAGTTTGGGGCTGTAGTTGTGGCTGGGGTTGGACACATGAAGGCTGTTGGGGCTGTAGTTGTGGCTGGGGTTGGACACAAGAAGGCTGTTGGGGCTGTAGTTGTGGCTGTTGAATCTGATGTTGCAGCTGAGGATGGAGTTGGGGTTTCTGTTGGGACTGAAGCTGTGGCTGTAGCTGTGGCTGGAGCTGCTGTTGGGACTGAAGCGGTGGCTGGAGCTGCTGTTGGGACTGAAGCGGTGGCTGGAGCTGCTGTTGGGACTCGAGCTGCTGCTGGGACTGAAGCGGTGGCTGGAGCGGCTGTTGGGACTGAAGCGGTGGCTGGAGCGGCTGTTGGGACTGAAGCGGTGGCTGGAGCGGCTGTTGGGACTGAAGCTGTGGCTGTGGTTGGAGCGGCTGTTGGGACTGAAGCTGGGGCTGTGGTTGGAGCGGCTGTTGGGACTGAAGCTGGGGCTGTGGTTGGAGCGGCTGTTGGGACTGAAGCTGGGGCTGGGACTGCTGTTGGGACTGGAGTTGCTGTAGGGATTGTGGTTGCTGTTGAGACTGTAGTAGCTGCTGGGGTTGGGTTTGCTTTTGAAGATGAAGTGCCTGGGGCTGTGCCTGCTGTTGAGGCTGAAGTTGTGCCTGCTGTTGAGGCTGAAGTTGTGCCTGGGGATGGGGCTGCTGTTGAGGCAGGAGCTGCTGCTGAGGCTGAAGTTGTGCCTGCTGTTGAGGCTGAAGTTGTGCCTGCTGTTGAGGCTGAAGTTGTGCCTGCTGTTGAGGCTGAAGTTGTGCCTGCTGTTGAGGCTGAAGTTGTGCCTGGGGAGGGGGCTGTTGTTGAGGCTGAAGTTGCACCTGGGTTTGGGGCTGCTGTTGGAGTTGCTGTTGTGGCTGTGCTTGAATCAGGTGCTGAGGTTGAAACTGCTGTAGGGGTTGGAGTTTTGCTTGCTGTGTAGGTTGTGGTTGGAGTTGCTGTTGAGACTGCATTTGGAGCTGTGATTGGGGTTGCGATGGAACTTGGTACTGCATCTGGGCTTGAAGTTGGGGTTGGGTCTGGATTTGCGGTTGTTGCTGTAGCTGGCTTTGAAGTTGTGGTTGGGTTTTGGCTTGTGGCTGGCTTTGATGTAGTTGGGCTTGGGACTGGCTTTGTGGTTGTAACTGAGTTTGGGGTTGGATTTGGGATTGTGGTTGCAGCAGGGCCTGTACTGAAGAAAATTGAGTTTGGAGAGTAGGAACTGGAGCAGAAGATGTTGTTTGAGATGTGGTGGCTGGCTGTAAAGTAGGTTGGGGTTTAGAAAGAGAGGCTGGAGATGAGGGAAGGCTGGAGGGTTGGGTGATTGGTGAGAACTGGGCTGCAGGTTGTATTGCTGGAGAAGAATGAGACACAAACACAAACTATTGGACTTTTATATAACAAAGCTGTTATTCTTTATTTATCTTGACCTGGCCTTAAAATACATTTCCCCTCAGAAATCAATTAAGCACAATCTCTCTCAATCCAATTCCTATAATATAAAGAACAACCACCTTCATAGACATATCGCATATCATACCTGGCCGCGTTGGCATTGTAGGTACGGCGGCGGTGGTAGCTGGGCTGCTGCTAGTGGGAGTTGCTGAGGTGCAGGGTGCGGACACAGTGGGAGCTGGAAGAGCTGGTGCTGGTGGCATAGGAGTGAAGAGGAAGCGCTGGACCTGGCCATTGGGCATAGCTGCTTGCATGAGCTGCTGACCAGGACCTGGGATCACAGTCACACCCTGTGGGATGACCTGCAGCTGCCCTGTGGTCTGCCCCTGACCCTGGATCACCACAGTCAAACCTGGATTCCCACCCTTCATAGAGAAGTAGGAAAAGACAGTTCAGCTGAGTTAACCATCAAATATGTTTGCTATGTTACTTCACAAAGAAACAAAAATCGGACATTGGGTAGTCGATTAGCTTTTTTAGGAGGTCTGACCGAGGATAGTACCTTATTATAAGCATAAATTGAATGCTTCTGATATAAAGGGTACAGTTTCAAATGAAAAATGTACTCATGGCAAATATATAAAGCATGGCAAAAACTCCAGTCACTTTTTTTAAATTTTTTTATTTTTTACTGTTGTCATTCCCGTGTGTTCAAACACCTTTTGAATTAAAAGAATGAGTCATAGGTAATGTGAAATAAAGGAGTCACCAATAGTGTCAAATGGACAGCTTGACCTGAACAATAAAGTTAACAGAATGTTTTTGTTAATTATTCAGTGGTGAAGATTGGTTGATGTTTAATATATTTGAAGGAGTTTTACTTGACACTATGCCAAGGGAAGCTACTTTAAGTGCACTGCATTGGGGAAAACCACAAAAGCAAAATAATGATATGAATATTTAAAAAAAATTATAAAGCCACAGCAACAAAACCACACTTTTGTAATGAGTTATGTAACAAATATCAGTTGCCTTTTTTCAGATACTTTGTTTTTCACTACTGTGGTAGAAACAGGATTTCTTCGGTTTCTCATTTATAACCGACCAGTAAAGAGGCCATCACTACCTACCCTCTAAAACTATATTTGCAAGGCCTGTTATTCAGAGTTGCCTCACTAATGTGGGATTGACAAGTTAATTTGTTTTAGATAGAAGCATTCAGAAGTTGGTTTTGACAGCCCTGCTCCCAGTACATGTTAATGCCAAAATAAAATAATGGAGCTCAAGTCAGAAGTGATCGAAATAGGAAACATTTCATGAAATTTCATGTCTTTAAGTTGACAGACAAAACAAGATAGAATAGAGATAGAATATGTACCTAATAGGTACTGGTCTTAGTTTAATTTAACTGTAAAATTCTAACGTGAAGATTTGGAAAGTGACTAAAAGCCAAGGTATGCCATCAAGTGAAATAAATTAAGAAAAACAAGTATAAGCACACAAATGTACAAACCTGTGCTCCTTGTGTGAGCTGCGTTAGCTGAGCCAGGGTGAGTTTAACTTGGCCTTGCTGTGGTCGGGTGCTGCTGTGGGTCTGTGGAGTCTGGGGCTGTCCAGGAGTGGAGGGTCGCGGAGGAGAACCCACCACCTGCGTTGGGGTACCACTGCTCACAGCCTTTGATACAGGCGTTCCTCGGATGATCTGGGTTACCACCTGCTGACCCTGACCTGCGAGACAATTAGAAAACACTAGCAAAAACAGCAACAAAGCAACACACAAGACTCACAATGCCAATATGTCATGCAACTTGATGGGTGAAGCATGCAACTATTCAGTGGACAATGCGGGCAATGAATAATACCTTGTTGAACCATCAGGGGCGTGCGTATGATGGTCTTGCCCAAAGTTGTGGCCTGTTGGAGGGGCGAACGGACCACAGTCATCCCAGGCCGGACAGGGGTTCCAGTAGTGATGGCCTATAGAAAGAAAAGCAAAATTCACAGTTTTCATCCATTCACAATTTCATCCTCTTCGCTCTTATCGGAAGTAACATAGGCCAACATGTCTTTTACAAACAGTGATTATTTTGTTAATTACTAAATAATTTCATGATCATTGTGGAAAACACAGTGTAGTTTTAACAACATATCCATGAGAATGCATAAAGTAGAGCACACCTGATGTGTGGAGGTGCTGGTGTTGGGTCGGATGTTGACACTGCCCAAACGAGGCTGGAATGAGGTGTATGATTGAGCCGTGGCTGTTGTACTGGATGGAATAATGCCCACAACCTTCTGCTGCACCTGCACAACACCTGCAAAAAAATGTGCCCAGAATTCAAATAAATCTCAGTGGTTATGTTTTACAGTTTGACAATATAGCATCATCTTTCCCTCTTCAAAAATGACTAAGAACTTGGCACTCGACCATATTTAGTCCATAGTTTCTATTTTCACAAAAGTACACAAACAGTTACGATCTGAACAAAATTACAATCCAACAACCAGACTTCTACAAAGCACTACCGAATTCACAGTTATTACAGAAAGTCTTGCTAATTTTTTTTCCAATTTAACACAATACCATGCAGTACTTTTGCAAAACAGATCCTTTGTTAAACGGATGCCCAAAAACAATGACCAAACCCCCTGTTGCATCATCATTTGGTTGACATGAGCTGCTTAAATGGCTGTGTTTGTGTGCGGGCAGGCCTAATTAAAGAAAGCATGCCAGTATGGGCAGAGGCCTGCCCTACCTCCTTGCGTGGTTGGCACGTTCACTGTGACTATCTTGCTGTTGGCCGGCAGAGGCAGTTTGGCGGTGATGACCTTGCCAGTCATCAAGCCTGATGCAGCAGCGATCTGGAACGTTTGCCCAGATGTGCTGACGCTACTCGCCACCACTGTGGTAACGGAAGTAGTGGAGGCTGTAAGACACATGACCAATGGTCACCTCCATAAAACAGCCACAGCTAAATTGGTGTGTGGCAGTGGTGCCCACAACCATCCAATCATTAAATTTAACACAACATCCATCATAACTCATTAGAATATTTGAAGTTTATTTCAGCTAGGTACAAGGATATTTATGTTATGTTTGCCATTTTCTCAAGCAATTATTTTAGCTCATTCTCCATGTATACAGATACTGGATAAGTGGGCACCACTGATTTAGAACATATGCATTCTACCATTTCAAACGGTTTTGAAAGCATCCATGCATTTAACTACAAAACAAAAGAGAAAAAAATATAAAATCCAAAATCACAAATTCTCTGTATGCAGAATAAAAAAAACCCACACCAAAAATCTAAATAAAAAAGGTTCAATCCATGTGTGACCTGCCAAACAAGCAAACATTGATGGACACATCAACACTTTTCCCTTTCAACTCCAAAATCACTGACCTGTATTGCTTTGGCCCTGCTTGACCCAGGAGGCAAAGGACTGCTGGAAGTTCTTGCCCTGCTGAAATTGCACCGGAGTACCTAACTTGGTGGCAAGTACCACTTTTGTCCCAGGGGTGACTGGACTGGTCAGAGAACCTACCACCACCTTCTGGGTGGACGATGCAGTGCTGGTAGGTGTGCTGTTCACGTTGGATTGGATTGTGGTTCCTCCAGTTTTTTGCTGCTCCAAACGTTTCTACAATGTAATCATCCAGAAGCTTGTTGAGAAACCCCGACAAAACATCACAGTCGGGTTACTGTCATTTAGCCACTCAACTCCACCAGCAATATATACATAATATGAGACAAAACCTATTCTGTCACAGGTTTGATTGGACTGAATTGTGAATGGCAAACTATCATTTTCAGATAAATGAAAGACCTATAAATAGTTTTAAAGCAGCAGACAGTCCAATTGGAGATAAGTGAGTATTGTTGCACTGAAACTCAACAATACTCAAAAAGAAAAAGAAAAAAAAAAAAAAGGTATCACTCATCTTATTCCACATGGTCAAAACCCCACAACTTCACTAGCCTGTTGCATCCACAATTTTCACTAGTAAAAATCCTTTTAATATATTTTCAACATCATGGTTTGCACATTATATTTACATCGTTCAGGACATGTATGCAAAATGTGTGTGTTTTTATTTTTGCATATATGCAAAGAAATGGCTAATGGGTTAGCCAATGGCTAATTTTTTTTACATTACAGTTTTTGCGGCCAATTGTGTTTTGCGGTGGAAGAAGTGGTAGAAGAATTATTCTCAGATGCTTAATTGCAGTAAAATAGTACAAGCATGTGACAAAGTCTATTTTAACCAAGGGCCCTATGAAAATGTTTCATTTAAAAAAAATCTTTAAAATATTTTTAAAAAATAATATTACTTAATAGATTAACATGTCTAATTTCCCACCTGCTGGGCTGCCAATCTCTGTTGCTTTAGTTGAGCTTCCAACTGGGCCTTGACCTCCTCAGCGGTCTTCTGTACACTAACCTTAGTTGGGTCTGTTGCTTGTGCCTTTTCCCTCTCAACTCTGTAGAAAAATCAGAGTGATAAGTAACCAGTACTAAAATAAAAGCAATCATAGTGGCACAAACTTATTTAAAAATATAAGTAGATGCCAATATATCTATAAAAGAATTAAGAGGATTTTTGACAAGGAGTCAAGTCTTCAAATGCATCAGCAGAGTTTCTCAGAGCGTCAGCAGACAGAATCACCTTTCAGTAAACGCGCGTATCTCCCACAGTTCCAGCTCCTCCTCTGGCACCCAGTTCTCTATCACAACAGGCCCCGTCTGCTTAGAGGGCTCTGGTTTCTTTGGTCGTAGAGCACTTGAGCGCAGACCCTTTCTTTGCGGTGTGGGGGTCTCTGAATGGAGGCAGATAAGAAGCTATGTATATGAAGTGTTCACTACAACTTAAAAAGAGAAAATCATCAGGAACAACTTGCAGTTAAAAGGGCATTTCAGTGATGACAGACTGAGGAGAGGGGGGGGGGGGACCATTGACAGCAGGCTTCTTCTATCTTACTTTGAGTTTGCCTTACCTTTGGGAGCCTCAGGCACACCAAGGGGACAAATAATTTTCCTGATGCAATACTCTGAGCGGATACCATAAGGCCCCACATCTCTTCGCTTAATAATCTCAGTTGTCGTTATCTCAGTGTCAGATGTTTCTGTTGATGAAAAGAAAAGTAATTAAGTACTTTAGCTCTTCTGTGGTTATAATAAACACTGATAATAATGTTAACTCACCTGTGCGTGTGGTTCCAACAGCAGCAGAAGGCTTCACTGACATATCATCCCACCTGAGGCATGCCCAAAGCAAGCGTAACATCAGACTCACTCCAGCCAAAGACTTTACTGTCTGAAGACGGTACCTGTGAAAAGAGAAATGTTAAGAAAAGGATTCAAGACAGTTCAAAGAAAGTACAAGAACAACTGGAATAATAGGCTAGTACAAAGATTCCCAATCCTGTTACTGGAGTACCCCTGGTCATGAACAATTTAGTGTTTTCCCTGCTCCCAACATACACATTGCAACTCAGAAAGTGATGTTCATGGGGGTTCCGGCTGTGCGAGAGATGGAGTAAGACGCAACTTTCGGGGCTCCTGCAACTACATTTAATATAATTCTATAGGTGCTTTTTTGTGGAGTTTATTTTTTTGTGAAGTGTTGTGGAGTGTTTTGTAACACTTTAGTTTTAATTTTTGTGGTCCAAAATGCCACCAAAGGTTAAAAGTGGGAGCTCTTCTTCTGCTTCGCTACAGCGGCCTGCTCCGCACGCTACATCCTCGCCTGGGAGTGATGTCGCTTCCCCAGGTGAGGCTGCTCTCCTCGCTCTCCCTCCCAGTTTCAAGGAGGAGCTGCTTGTCTCACTCCGACAGGAGATGGTGGCCATTTTCAAAGCTGAGCTTCAGGCGGCCTTAGGTGAAAACCTAACTTTTATTAAGACCGAGCTTCAGGCCATAAAGACTGAATTTTCAGTTTGTATTACTAATATTCAGTCGGTGGTGAGTGCTCTGAAACATACATTGGGGGAAGTGGAAACTTCGCTCTCTACCTGTTGCAGCGATATTGCTACGCTACAGGCTAGAGTGGAGCAGCTTTCTGCAGAGTTAAACAGGGTGGACTTTAAGTGTGAGGACCTCGAAGCTAGGTCGCGGCACAATAACATTAGGATTATCGGTGTCCCAGAGGACTCGACCAGCTCGTCTACGCCGGCATCTGTCTCTACTCTGCCTAAGGAAGCTTTCAAACTGGACAAAGCGCCACTTTTAGACCGCGTCCATCGTACTCTGCAACCAAGGCCGAAATCCGGCGAGTGCCCGCGTCCTATCATCGCGCGACTCCATTACACGCGGACTGTGTGGACATTCTGCAACGGGCACGAGCTCAGCAGCGGGTGAAGGTTGGTGACATGCTACTCTCAGTTTTTCCTGATTACACCGCAAAGACAGTGC
>JAFFST010048214.1:39672-52054 GCA_022414735.1 Noturus placidus | reverse complement strand
CCAATGGCAAGCTAGCACCTTGCATGCAGCTCTGCTGCCATCGGGGGCAACTTAGGGTTCAGTGTCTTGCCCAAGGACACTTCGGCATGTGATCACCCGGGCCGGGATTCGAACCACCAACCCTACGATTAGTGGATTAGTGGACAACCCGCTCTACCGACTGAGCCACAGCCGCCCTATAACACATCACACATCACAGACCAAAAAATACAAACAAAAACCCACCATGTAAGAATTTCAGTTTGTGAGCTAAGCCGATTATGTATGACGATTTAGCCACCAAAACTAAAGAAGCAAACTTCAATAACACACTGCCAAAAGTATGTGGACACCTGACCATCACACCCATATGTGGGGATTCCCTAAACATTTGCCACAAATTTGCAAGCAGGGAATTGTCTAAAATGTCTCTACGTTGTAGTGTTACAGTTTCTCGTCACTGGAACCAAGAAGCCCAAAACATGTTCCAGCATGACGATGCTCCCGTGCACAAAGAGAGCTCCATGAAGACATTGTGTGTTAAGGATGGAATGGAAGAACTCGAGTGTCCTGCACAGAACCCGTCTGAACACCTTTAGGATGAACTCAATGAACTCAATTCTTCATACTGAATGGTTCACAATAATGCTTTGTAGAATACATAACTTTTACACAATTTCTTTGATGAAAATACAATTTAAGAACTTTCTTGCTTACCTAGGGGTGGGTCCTTTAGGCGTTGTGGAGTTTCTGGCAGTGAGGGGAGCAAGCGGGGTGCTTGGGGTAGTTTTAGGAGTAAGCGGTCCCCGACTGGCCAGAGGAGGAGAGGGAGCAGATTTTGACATACTGGGACTGCTGCTGGTGGGCGGGGCAGTGGGTGTGGCAGGAGATTTTGGGGTGCTGGGTTTGCTCCATCCCTCCAGTGTGTTGAGAGTAATGCGCCTGGGCTGCGATTTGGCCTTCAGGCCTTGTGGCGTTCGCTTCTCTTCAGCGGTAGCAGATGAAGTCTCTTTCTCCTGTGTGATGGGTGAAGGGTTAGTGCGGGGCACGGGTGAAGCCGTTCGTCCGCTACCCGATGTCCTCTTGCCCTTTTTCTCGCTGGCAGCGACCGGAGTGATGATGTCCAGCTGTGGCCGCTCCTTCAGAGGCGTGCCGAGCTCCAGCTCGTCAAAGGATACGAAAGAGCAATAGCCATCCGTGGACGACACGGCCACGAATGAGCCGTCACGAGACCTGATGTCGTAAGATTAGCACACGGAACTTTTTAAAACGAATACAAACACAAAATGTCTAAACCATGCATCAAAATATGTTTATAGTACGTTTGGAGTTCATTTAGCAAATGCTCTTATGCAGAAATGCTGTCAGGCCTGTGTAACTAAATAAAACAAGTGATTCACACTAACTGGTAGGAAACCCATAATTTATTTTCTTTTGGGAACAGTTACATCATCAAATATTTATAACGCTAATGAAGAATTGTGTCAGTAGATGAGTTTATTGCTCCATTTTGTCCCCTAGTGGAATAACAGATTGAATTTTTTAAAAATATTTTATTTCGGTTACAGTTTATAAATTCATTTGGTGGACCATATAACATTTATCGAACTGGTCCCAGGCCATTGTGCTATAACTAAAAGGAGTACTGAATCACACACAGACAAACAGTCACGTACACGACCGGTCAAAAGTGTAGACACACCCATTCTTTATTTTTTCCTCCACATTTTAGAATTATAATAATAAAGTCATCAAAACGCTGAAGTAACACAAAAGGAACTATGATAATTATGTCGTGATAAAAAAAAAATAAATAAAAAAGAATGTAATATTTTAGCATCTTTAAAGTAGACGCTTTATTTCCAGGAATGTATTCTTGGCGTTTTCTCACCGGGTTTCTTGAGGAATTTCTCTGAGATGCTTTTTAAATAGTATTAAATGATTTCAAACCTACGCTGGAGTCTTATCGGCTGCTTTTCGGAATATTTCGCAGATTATTTTGTATATAAAATGTTAGTTTTCTAATGAAAGAAACGAATACGTCGGCACGATTATATTTTTTGTGTACGACACCGATTTCACACGTTTAAAATCACACACCAGATCAAAAGACCTTTTTAAGATCATGAGAAACATTTCAGTGGAGTGTCCGCAAAATTTTGACTGGTAGTGTTCACAAAATCCAGTGAGATTGCTTTCATCATGTTAAAACGCCTACAACGTGATGAAGCACCAAAATTAATATAACAAAAAAAAAAAAAAAAAAAACCCTTAGTTTTAAATCAGTTAACAATATTTTTTGCATTATGCCATACACAGGGCGGCTGTGGGTCAGTCGGTAGAGCGGGTTGTCCACTAATCCACTAATCGTAGGGTTGGTGGTTCGAATCCCGGCCCGGGTGATCCCATGCCGAAGTGTCCTTGGGCAAGACACTGAACCCTAAGTTGCCCCCGATGGCAAGCTAGCACCTTGCATGCAGCTCTGCTACCATTGGTGTGTGAGTGTGTCTCATTTGTAAGTCGCTTTGGATAAAAGCGTCTGCTAAATGAATAAATGTAAATGTAAAAAAAACTATAATAATTTACAGTATATAACTGGATATTACTATACAGAGGATTAAAATGTAACCAAATTAGAGAACAAAAAAAAAGGGAGAAATGATCAAATTTAAAACGCATTTAACATCATAGCACAAAAGACCTCATTAAAAGTCGTCTGCTGATTAAAACACGCTTGGGTCTTACCAGCTGAGGTCACTCAGGGTGTGGTAATGGATATTGGACACGTAACCAAATGGCAATGTCTGCTGGGTGTCGTAAAAAAAGATGGAGTCTTCAGATGCCACAGCAAATACCAAGCGATATGGCAGCTGGAACGTGTTGGGCAGCGGCTGCACCGATCCATCTGACAGAGCGACAGAAGAGAGAGAGAAAATATTTAAAATTAAATAATAATAAATAAATACTAAAAAAAATTATGAATAATAAATGACATACTACTTGTTATTGGAGAGGCAACTCACCGTCAAGCTTCTTGGTTCTGAGCTCAAAGTACACAGGGCAGCATCGTACGGCAAGAGTGGCTTTAGCAGGACAAGGGAGATGGGCTATGGGTCTGACACACACACACACACACACACACACACACACACACACTAAATGCCAAGGGTTTACTACAACATGGCAGCTAATATGGAACAATAAAATGCTACAATAAAAGTAGACATAAATAATACATCATTACACTACCTCTTGAAGCTCTTCCTGGAGAAGACGTAGGTGGTGTTCGTCACGTTCTCTCCTGTCTCCACACAACCAGCTGAGAATACACACAGGACTGCATCATAACAACCCCACGCTTTCAAATAAAATAAAGAGGATCATCAGCAGAGCAATACAAGCATTACCAGGTGCAAGGAGGAAGGAGCCGTCGGGTGTAAAGGTGAGGCGTCTGAAGAAGGATCGCATACTGTCGTCATGAAACATCCTGAAGTTCTTCACCTGTGAGATTCACGATCGTTAAACACGTCAAACATGTTCCTGCACCTAAAGGTCCTTACTTTTATCATGTGAAATTCCTCAAAATAAAATCAGATGAGAAAACGGGGCGGCTGTGGATCAGGTGGTTGAGCGGGTCATCCACTAATCGTAGGGTTGGCGGTTCGATTCCTGGCCCACGTGACTCCACATGCCGAAGTGTCCTTGGCAAGACACTGAACCCTAAGTTCCCCCGGATGGCAAGTTAGCGCCTTGCATGCAGCTCTGCTCCCATTGGTGTGCGAGTGTGTGTGTGTGAGAATGGGTGAACTATTTACCATTTAAAACGCCAAGAACTTCTGGTAATTCTAAGCAAAAAGCCTGTCTACTCTGAAGATACTAAATTATTTAGATTTATTTTGGATTTTTTTCTTTTTATCACAGCATAATTCCCATAGTTCCATTTGTGTTACTCCAGAGTTTTGATGATGTATTATTATTCTAAAATGTGGAAACAATAAACTAAAAATAAAGATTGAGTGTGTCTACACTTTTGACCGGTAGTGTATATAACCAAGATTTGACACGAGAAATAAAACAATCAAGACTTTTATTGTATTTTTTTTACAGTATTACTTCTATGTATATCAGCTGGATTCCTGGAACTGACCATATCACTTTTATTGATATCAATAAAGTCACGTTCCTTATAAACAGTCTGAAGCGACTGAAAGTAGTACTATTTATTTATTTAAAAAAAAAAAAACCAAAGAAATCATATTTAATTGGTTGCCAGTATACCTATTCGCCATGCCTGTGTGGAAAGTGCTGCGAATGACAGGAACGCCTGAGCGTAGGTGTAACTTCAGACACGTCCTGGCAATCTTCCGTAATTATAAACTCTCTTCGAGAAAGCAGTTCTATCCAGGAGGTCAACACTCAGTACAACTACTCATGCAGTTCTACTATTACCTGACGATATCACAGAGATGAGGGACAGAACAACATGTTCAGCATAATCAGTCACACTGACCTCTCCCTCTCCAGCAGAGCCCGATGTCATTTTACTCACGCTGTAGGCCTTTTTCTTTGTGTGTGTACTGTACACACGCATAACCCTGAAAGACACACACATATTACACAAAAAAATAATAGTAATAATATAATAGTAATAACAAAGATAATAATTGATGGTGATGCTTTTAACACACACACACACACACACATACCTGTCACAGCTAAGCGTGCTAATATATTGCCCTAGCGGGTCCCAGGATACACCCTGAACGTAGCTCTTATGGTCGTTAAAGATACATATCTTTTGACCTGCGTGAAACAGACACACGGGTGAGCTAAAACAGCACTGCATAATTAAAATGACTTCCATTAAAATGCACATAAGGACCAGTTTAATATGATAAAAGCATTACCCTTCTGTATGTCCCACATGATGGCAGTGTTGTCCACTGAGCCAGAAACCAGGAAATTCCCATCGCTTGTCCATGACAAGTCGTATACATCCTCAATGTGCCCCCTGCAACACACACACACACACACACACACACAGTGAGCGTTTCTTAACAAACACACTCGGATGTACAGTAAAAACTATACACTTAAAGTCTGTAAACCAAAACAGAGAGATGACCTGAGAGTCTTGACTACATTCCAGCTTTCCTTGTTCAGCTGAGCGTCCTCATCCTCCTGGAACGTTGGGGCTTGCTCGACCTCTTTACTATCGTTAACCTTCCACAATAAGATGGCTGCATCTGAATACACACGTAAAGCAACATTAATACACTACAAACTCTTTCACCTCTATTACTAATTACAATTATATTATTCACTATTACTAATACAGTGGTACCCCGACATATGTCCATACCGGACAAAGCGCCACTCACGAAACCTGTGACACAGCCCCGTGTTCGTGCGCGCGCACATTCAAACCTTTGTTTGTGTGCGTGGGTGTATGTGATTCTCACAAATATGAACAAGAAGTGACAAGCCAAACCGGTTTTATTGCCTCAGTCAGTGTGCTTGTTCGCCTCGCTGTCGAAGCATGTTCGATAAGCCGTGCTCGCGTTTTGTGCTTTTTGTACATTTACAGTACTTTATCACTTTTCTTTTAATAACCATGGGTCCGAAGAAAGTGAGTGGAAAGGTCAGTGCTCAGAAGTGGATGATGTCTATTGAATTAAAGCGTGAAATCATAGGAAAACATGAGCAAGGTGTGTGAGTGATTGACTTGGCGAGGCAGTACGGGCGTAGTGCAGCACTTCAATCATCTGTACTGCGCTTAAACACGAGGAGTCATTTATAATCATCAATAAATACATTTCTCTTATTCAAAAACACGTAACAAAAACAACTGGGGAGGCATTCTGGGGGCTGGAACGGATTAATGGCATTTCAATTCATTTCAATTTGGAAAATTGCTTTGAGATACGAGCAAGGTTACGGAACAAATTCAACTCGCATGTCCAGGTATGAGGGCGGCTGTGTCTCAGTCGGTAGAGCGGGTTGTCCACTAATCCACTAATCGTAGGGTTGGTGGTTCGAATCCCGGCCCGGGTGATCCCATGCCGAAGTGTCCTTGGGCAAGACACTGAACCCTAAGTTGCCCCCGATGGCAAGCTAGCACCTTGCATGCAGCTCTGCTACCATTGGTGTGTGAGTGTGTCTCATTTGTAAGTCGCTTTGGATAAAAGCGTCTGCTAAATGAATAAATGTAAATGTACCACTGTATTATATTATAATTATTACTAATTACTAAATATTATATTATTCCATCCATCCATCTTCAACCCCAGTCCATCCCAGGGCCCTATTACTAATGACAATTATATTATTCGCTATTACTAAAATTACATTATACACTATAACATTTACTATTTATTATATTATTCCTTATTACTAATTATGTAATTGAACTCTATCCACGTCACTACTCTTTAGTCAGTGGAGAGAGAGTATTAGATGCACAGATCTAATCTGAGCAACAATATTAGGGATTAAAAAATTTAGGATGCAATTGAAATTAATACGCAACTTGAAACTTTTTGTTTGTATTTTTTGGTCTGTGTATGTGTTATGTGTTGTAGGGCGGCTGTGGCTCAGTCGGTAGAGCGGGTTGTCCACTAATCCACTAATCGTGGGGTTGGTGGTTCGAATCCCGGCCCGGGTGATCCCATGCCGAAGTGTCCTTGGGCAAGACACTGAACCCTAAGTTGCCCCCGATGGCAAGCTAGCACCTTGCATGCAGCTCTGCTACCATTGGTGTGTGAATGTGTCTCATTTGTAAGTCGCTTGTAAAAATGTAAAAATGATATTTCTGTAAAGCTGCTTTGAGACAATGTACCATTGTAAAAAAGCGCTATACAAATTGATAAATTATTAAATTATTATTATTATTGAAACAAACCGCTAAAAATAATTCGGCACGTTATTCATTTTCTTCTTCGTTTTTGTGGTGTGCATCAGCCGGCCAGATAAGAAGCTTGTGTGACAAAGACTGCATTTAACATGAATTTACAGTGTTCATTAATTCATTAACTGTCTAATAGTTTATGTTTTGGGAAATAGAATATATATATATTTTTTTAAACTTCCATCTTAGGCCACACCCACTTCAGGTTGAAATGTGAATACGGATACAAATGTGCAACAGTTTAAAAATAAAATGTATGAATAATGACTAAAAATAAATAAATAAAACGATATAGATACCAACCCTAATTTTGTTGACATCCAGCTTATTTGGGTTAAGCAAGTTCGCTTGCTTTTCGAGGATATAAAACCAGGTTTTATTCCAGAAGTGAGACTGGTTCAATCGTATCCAGATACTGATATACAATGTCCTCTCCAGCCCAGAAAATTAATACAGCTGTTAAGGTGCAAGATGGAAGATGATAAACATGTCTGAGTGATGCTCACCGTCTCCTCCAGAGGCCAGCATCTCTGCAGTTGGAGAAAAGCGAACTACATTCACTGCTTTTGTATGTCTCGCTAAATTCGATAGGAACTCCACTACAGCCTTTCCGTCTGGCCCTCGGTCCACACGCCACATCTGCACCAAAGCAGAAGAAAACCTTTATTTCAACAGCTTATGCATTTTAAGCCACTTTGCAGAACTATTTGCATACAATACAGAGTGGTGCAGGTGACGCCATTTCGTACTGGAACCAGGAAGTTAGCATCACACCGTTTCTCAATAGGATTTTCACATAGGCTTTTGGATTATTTCAAAAATTTTCCACAAACGAACACAACATTTATTCCTGTTCGGCGTTTAAAGTCCCCGACAACGTCTGTAGTCCCGTTTAGCAACTTGTCAGCAACCGCCTCTTTCAACACACAAAAAAGCTTCATTTTCTTTGCTCACACAAAGAAAACACACTTTGTTTTCTACCACACTACATCCAAATTTAAAAGGCCACTGTGATTAATAAGAGTTTTGGACATGGCACAGCTGCGGTCTTGTGTAAAACGGGCTTCAGAAGTTCGATAAATTCAATAAAACCCCCACCAGTCTGATGTTCTCACTAGAGTCCCAGACTCGCATAACAAGATTCAGTGACATTTATCCGGGACCAGAGAATCCTGGGTATAATTCGTTTTTAACGTGTGGTGTCCATACAGAGAAACACAGCATGTGAAGAGTGCTCGGGAAGCTCACTCACGCGTACTGTGGTGTCGACTCCAGCCGTAGCCAGGCGGTGAATTTTGCCATCTGCGTTCTGTTGAAAATCCAGACTGTATACTGGTTCCTTGTTGTGCCAGGCAATTTCACACGTTACCACCTTCATCCTGGTCCTAACAGACAAGACAAAACATGCTGAAAAGTAATGACGGGAAAAGAGAAACAGTGATCTAGACTTTCCCCAAACTGCTGCCACAAAGCAGAAAGCATACTTACCTAAATATGTTTTTCTCCTACTACATTAGTAAGTAAGTAAGTACGCGGTTCGTCTCGTTTGCCGTTAAACGGTTGAGCGCTGCCGTGTGTGTACGTGTCCTGTCGCACAATGCGGTGAAAACTCTCCCACGACGTTAATAGTGTGATTAAGGTGTGTGCATGTCTGTAAGGCGACTACATTACATTACATTTATTCATTTAGCAGCCATCGGGGCCACTTAGGGTTCAGTGTCTTGCCCAAGGACACTTCGGCATGGGATCACCCGGGCCGGGATTCGAACCACCAACCCTACGATTAGTGGATTAGTGGACAACCCGCTCTACCGACTGAGCCACAGCCGCCCAGACTAAAACAAGAATACTCCACACGTCTTAATTCGATATTTTGTTTATTTCGAGTATGACTTTAATCAGAGTAAAGTCATCAATAATCGCAGTTTACATGTTAGTTTCTTAATCAGACTATCGTCTTAACATCGGATTACCGTCGTCCATGTAAACGTTGTCCTGAATGTTTGTTTCCAGGGTACACGTATAAGTAATAAAGACAACATTTTTTTAAAAAAACTTAAAATCTATTATTTTCTCTCTTGATAAAACAAATAGCTTCTCTGTTCAAAAACATCTTCCCAGTATCTGCCTTCTTCACGATAAGCAAATGAGCATGAAAGTGCACCGAATATGCAAATTAGCCTGTATCGCCACCTAGCGGCTGAGAGGAAGAACTAGCTACTTTCAGCTAACACTGAACATGTATCTAGGCTAACTTTTGTGTATATATATATATATATATATATATATATATATATATATATATATATATATATATAATAATAATATATTTCATGATATGTAGTTAGATAAGCTTTAGCATATATCTTTAATAAGAAACGTGTCACAACATAATTTTTCGACTATACAAGATTAACTAAACACAGTACCAACTTAATGGGGACAAAACAAGGACATAAGAATTAAACAGCCCCCAAAAACTAAACACGTGGCATTAAACAAACCAAACAAAGGTTATTTATTTATATAAACAATATAAACAAGGACAATAGCCACAATGTTAAAATTTCACCCTCAACAATTTAACTGTATATCTGTGCATAAATAAATAAATAAATAAATAAAAAATAATAGAAATTCTGCACAAAGACTCCTGTATGTGTGTTAATAATAATAATAATAATAATAATAATAACAATAATAACAATAATAATAATACTAATAATAACAATAACAATAATAATAATAATAATAATAATAATAACAATAATAATAATAACAACAATAATAATAATAATAATAACAATAATAACAATAATAATAATACTAATAATAACAATAACAATAACAATAATAATAATAATAATAATAATAATAATCTGCTCAGCAGGCCCGGGATTAGGTTTATTACACTTCTACACCCTAAAACCCGCACTCTGACCAGTTTAATGATAAATACACCCGGAAACATTCCCCACAGACATTTAAATGAAATAAAGCTGGTTTACCGACCAGATTAATAGAAGGATAATGGAGTAACACGTCTCCCGCTTTCTCCGCTTACTTCCAGCTAAACACTGCCGCTTTTCCCGCGCGCGTTTATACGCTACATGACTATTTCCGCTTTCACTGGGATGCCAGATCGCGAGGTTTTGCATCCGGAAAAAGATGAAGAAAAAACTTGAATTGTACTCTGAACAGTGTTGGGTGATTTCACATACCCACTCATACACTATGGACTGGAGGAGGAAAACCAGAGTACATGGAGGAAACCCACACAGCACAGGGAGAACATGTAAACTCCATACGCACAGGGCAGCAGTGGGAAATTATACTACTAAATAGTACTAAATATTGTATTCTTAACAATAAATTTGTAACGCAAGTAACATCATTTCATTGACATCAGTAACTGAAATCAAATTCCATAAATGTAAAATGTTATGCGTTACATTACTGCGTTATCAGATAAAGTAATATGTTTACAGTAACACGTTACACACAACTCTGATTCTCAACACATTACTCCAGTCATATTCATATGAGCTGAGACACAGGCCTTAAATACACTAAATGACCAAAAGCATGTGGACACCTGACCATCACACACATATGTGGTTCTTTTCAAACTGTTGCCACGATGTTGGAAACACACAGTTGTCTGGAATGTCTCTGTAAGATTTCCCTTCACTGGAACTAAAAGGCCTGAACATGGTTCAGCACGACAATGCTCCCGTGCACAAAGAGAGCTCCATGAAGACATACTTTGTCAAGTTTGGAGTTGAAGAACTCGAGTGTCCTGCACAGAACCCTGACCTCAAGCCCACCGAGCAACTTCGGAATGAACTGGAACTCTGATTGAACCACAGACCTTCTCACCTGACATCAGAACCTGTCCTCATTAATGCTGTTTTGGCTGAATGAGCACAAATCCGCACAGAAATGCTCCAAAATCTTGTGGAAAGCCTTCCCAGAAGACTGGAGAGTATTATAACAGCAAAAGAGAACTCAAACTGGAATGAGATTTTCAAAAAACACATATGGGTGTGATAGTCAGGTGATCAAAAAATCTTTCCACACAAATTTGTACGCTATTTGTATTACTGTTTCCATCAGCTGAACACAAAATGATTCAATTTCCATTCATCTATCCATCCATCTATCCATCCATCCGTCTTCTATAACACTTTATCCTTTATCAGGGTCACGGGGGAACCTGGAGCCTATCCCAGGGATCATGGGGCACAAGGCGGGGTACACACTGGACAGTGTGCCAATCCATTGCAAGGCACAATCACATACACACTCACACACCCATTCATACACTATAGACACTTTGGACATGCCAATCAGCCTACCATGCATGTGTTTGGACTGGGGGAGGACACCGGAGTACCTGGAGGAAACCCCCGACGCACGGGGAGAACATGCAAACTCCATGGGTCCAAAATGGGCGTAATGTTTGTATGGGTGTGTTAATGCGTATGCAATTGTGCCCTGCGATGGACTGGAACCCCACAAGGTGTACCCCTCCTTGTGCCTCAAAGTCTCTGGGATAGGCTCCAGGTTCCCCATGGCCATGTAGGACACGCTTTATAGAAAATGGATGGATAGAAAATTATTATACATAAATCAACACATTCACAATCTGCAGGTGCAATTTATGCTAATTAGGTATTTGGGCTCTGAATGGTTCATGCTGACTACTTTTTTTTTTTAATCTTAAAAGTTTAGGACTCGCCAGTTGAAAACTCTTTGGTTCTGGTATTTCTCATAAGTATCAGTTATTGTTCATGAATGTATTTAATGTAAGTTTTAGTGTTTAAGCGGATCTGGCAACCTACGCAGTCGACGCGAAGAAGGGGCGGGGGGGATCCCCATTTCTCGTAATGAACGGGTGCCGCAAAACTACTAAAAATACACAGATTACAAAACCAAGACGATACTTTTCTAGGGGTAGAACATGCTCGTTTACTTTTAATACACTAACGTTATTTTTGAAAGAAAACAAATAAAACGTAAGACAAATTACATATAATTTTAGCGCCCCCATGAAATGGTTTGTCCCAAGTGATGAACTTGCCATAGAGACGTATAAATATACAGACGCCTGATTGGCTGCTTTGCCCCGTTACGTCAACTCGTCCGCCATATTGATCCGGTCAAGTCTACCCTATAAACAAATACAAGTGAACGGGTTTTCTGGATAAAAAGCACAATAACGTTTACAATTCTCAACCAATGTCAGTTGTTTATATATCTACATGGAATACAAAATACTTCTGTCTCAATTATTACATAGTAGTGAAGATTTCATTAGATTCTTCACTGATAAGGTGGACAATATTAGATGTGAAATTCAGGCTAATAAATTAAAATCAGACAGTATTATAACTAGCACTACAGATAATAATATAGCAATATCACATCAATGTTTAGAATATTTTACTCCACTTAGTGAGACTGAACTAGCTTCCATAATCTCTTCAGCTAATT
>JAFFST010048214.1:8144-38328 GCA_022414735.1 Noturus placidus | reverse complement strand
TTGTATTCATGTAAAGCTGCTTTGAGACAATGTCTATTGTAAAAAGCGCTATACAAATAAAATTGAATTGAATTGAATTGAATTGAATTGAATTCTGTCTCCACTTACTTAGAATCTCTATAGTTAGACTTGGAAAATTATTCATTCTTATAAAATATTGTGAAACTCATACTTGTCAAGCACAGATTTGTGCTCCAGGTCAGAACACAGCTCTGAAAAAAAAATCTAACTCGTGCATCTTTAAGTACTAATAATTGACCATCATTGAGAAAGTGAAACAAAATTGGCAAATAGAAATCAAATAGTGAGGCACTGGCAGTCAGTCTGCTTTCAATATACTATGTATAGCAATAAAAGGATACAGACGCACTCCAAAACAGACAATTACAAAGATAATCCAGTTTATGGATACGGTAAAACATTTACAGTTACAGTACTAAAACATTTACGTGCTGATGATAACAACAAGAACAGTAATAATAAATAAACGTAGTAATAATAATAGGCAAGTTGCTGTATCATAAGTCGACTGGACCAATATGGCGGCGACGTTGACCCACGATCCAGTGGTCTATGTTCAATTCAATTCAGTTTAATCTGTATAGCGCTTTTAACAATGGACATTGTCACAAAGCAGCTTTACAGAAATATATAAATTCAGGGTACATTTTAAATGTATAAATTTATCCCCAGTGAGCAAGCCAGAGGAGACGTGGTTGAAGAAACCATGAGAGGAACTAGACTCAGAAGGGAACCCGTCCTCATCTGGGTGACACCGGATAGTGTGATTATAAATAAATAAATCCCTTCTATAAATGTGCTAATACTAAATGATCAAATAATTGTGTAACCAGGAAAATTCATTACAGTTTTTACATGAAGTCTGTTTTGTTGAAATTCTCCACTGTTCACTGATGGAGTGCAAAACTGTCTGTGGCAATTGCAGTCCTAAAGTTATTCTAGCATGAACGTAAAGTTCTAGGAGTTGCAAAAGGGGGCATTCACACCCCCTAATGTTGGGATTAAAACTGTTTCACCTCTCAGGTGAATGCACAAATTATTAACATCAACATGACCATTTAAACAGAAAATGTCTAGTTTTGAAATGTAAATATATGCACAACAAATACACATCTATATAATTCTACACTAACACTAATTGACTAATACTGCCCAAAATGTTTAATTAATTTCACTAATAGTGTATGAAATGTAGATTGTATACTCTTAGAAAAAAACAAACCTAGTGCTGACCCTTGGGAAGCCACCTGATTATAAAAGAAATTCTATATACTCACTTAGTATACTCTCAGACTGTTTTCTGACTATGTGAAGCATGTATTTTCTTCTGTCCTATGTCACTGTTTTATTTGTTGTTGTTCTTTAACGCTGTAATCAATCCATCTGAAAACAAAAATCTGAAATAGTGCAAATTCAGAAATAAAGAAAAGCATGGTGAAATTATTAAAATACAGTTTTTGAACCAATATAATACCTTTTCTCTAAGTAGCATCAAAATGTTATTTTGATAAGGCAATGATTTTTCATTAAAAATGACAATACACAGGTGTAAGATAATCATTTATAGTGTATTTCGAATAAATAACAGAGATCAGAAAAAATGCAAGCTTGTTTCATCATCAAATAATAATAATAATAATAATAATAATAATAATAATAATAATAATAATGAGTATAATAATAATAAAACAATTTAAAATCACTAGATAATATTATTTCATCTTTCATAAACGTTTATGCTATTAAAATATATGTTGAATCAAATATTATTGGCAATTCATCCCCTTGCACTTCTAAATACCCATTACATAAAATATATATTATAAACAATCACATAATAAGCACACATTCTTTGCTGATATTCTTGTATCAGGGCAACCACTAGGGGGCAATAAACCCATTTGAGCCTTTGCTGTGCATTAATCCTAATTGAAAGTTTTTACTTTACTGTAAAATTGAGTAAGAGCATTTGTTTTGTAAAATGTAATGTATAATAATAATAATAATAATAATAATAATAATAATAATAATAATAATAATAATAATTTCTAAGGCACTCATTTAACTTGTCATGCTTCACTGATTAAATTTGTGGAAAACATATTGACAGCAAACCCTCAATGTACCAAAGTTGCACTGAGTTACAAAAAAACAACAATCAGAAAACAGAAAAGAAACAAACAGAAAAAGAGCATATAGAACATCATATTATTAACACGTGATACTGAGATGTGTGTAAACTTGCTAATGCCTAAAAAATGTGCACACTGATTTTTTAACAGGAGTCAGTGGAGGATTACGTCTAACATGAGCAGAATACCACCTCTGTTTGCTTTATTAAATATGCTATTTCAGGACTAATTAAAAAGGTCAAATACAGGGTGGTACAAACTACAAATGGATTAATTCAGCATTGTCAGTGTGATTTATTAAGTCTGAAAATTACTCCAATAACAGTGACAGCATCCGCAAATTAATACAGCAAAAGGCCAGATGTTAAAATTGGTAAATTTGAGTGAAATTGAGTAAGCCCATTGTATTATATTATTATTTTTAATATTTTTTTTTCCTCATGGTTTTGTCTCAATATCCTCAAAAAAAAAAAAAAAACCTGAGAAATATGAAGAATATGTTATTACTAAGGTAAAGTTGATTTTGTAGTTTGCAATATGTTTGTATTATTAATGAGAGCTTTCAAATGTAACTATTTGCGTTTTTTAATTAAAAGAGTCTTATCAGCTTTAATTTGTGTTTCAATTTGAGACATAATGACATGTGTGCTGTGTACGAGATCTGAACTTATCAGCGTTATTGAGAAAACACTAAAGTCTCATTACATGTTGTCTCTTGTCCCTACTTTGCATGTAATGTTATATACATGCAATGTGTGTGTCTTGTGTGTATATATATATATATATATATATATGTATATATATATATATATATATATATATATATATATATACAGTATATAACCCTAACCCTACACATGAGCTATATATCTAAAAATATAGTTTGCACATTCTTGTAAAATACAAATGTTTACATTTAAATGCAAGAACTAAAAACTAAACAAAGATAAATGTTGTAAATGAGTAATAAGAAACATTTCTGTAGTGGTAGTAGCTGCCGAAACCTTCATGTGTAGTCAAGAATAATTCAAAACAAAAGTATATATATAAGAGTCAGGCATATTAAGAACTTGTGTGTTAAGTAATTTTGCATTAACCAAACAAATGGTTAATGTGCTTTAAAAGGTTTTGCTCTTCTGGTATGCAGTCGTTGACGCTTTCTCATCTGCAAACTAAGTGAGAATTTCATCGATGAATTCGTAGTCATAATTCACCTGCTGACGGGACGAAGGTGACCAGGAGACGTTTTCTTGATCTGGGGCTAAAAAAAAGAATTTGAGTTCTTAGGAAAGAGGAAAACTCTATTTGGGTTCTTGTGAAAGAGAGAAACTCTATTTGGGTTCTTCTGAAAGAGAGAAACTCTATTTGGGTTCTTGTGAAAGTGAGAAACTCTATTTTAGTTCTTGTGAAAGAGGGAAACATCAGGGTTACGTATGTAACCCTGTTCCCTGAGAAGGAACGAGACGTTGAATTTAGCATAACAATATAGGAACGCCTTGCGCGCATGACCGGTATTTGAAACTTGTGTAAAATCATGCCTCTACTTATAGGCCTGCCATGATCAGGTGACGTGGCAATTAAGCACGTTTATGATATATATATGGCACCTGTGAACCATGCCAACAGCCTCTATTATCTGAAGCAAAGACGCAATTCACAGGCCTGCCCTGGTATGACAATGCTATTTACTGTGTGTGTACTGTGTTTGTATAACCTGTAAAGCTGCTTTGAGACAATGTCTATTGTAAAAAGCGCTATACAAATAAAATTGAATTGAATTGAATTGAATTGAATATGCAACGTCTCGTTCCCTTCTCAGGGAACAGAGTTACATACGTAACCCCAACGTTCCCTTTCTAAGGGAACTTCGACGTTGCATTTAGCATAACAGTATGGGAATGAGAATACCCACTCCGTCATACTGAGGGTACGCCTGTTCAAAAAAGCACCCGAGCCAAGTGTAAATGAACCACATGTAAAATGACATAGATGAATCATATATAGATGAGTCATATATAAATGAATCATATATAAATGAATCATATATAAAAATCTTGTGGGAGGTATGTTACTGGGGTTAAAAGATTCTGTATGGATTTATGAAAATGAATCATATGTAATTAAATCACATGTACATGAATCATAAGTAAATTGATCATATGTAATCTGTTATCGGGGTAAAAAAAAATGTTGATTCTATGTTGATTCTGTATTGATATATCTTGTTGTACTCTAAAAAGTGTATGAGAATAAATAAAAATTGTTAACAGATAAAAGCACCCGAGCTCGAGGGTCACTGCAAGGCACTCGAGCCCGGGGTGGAATGGATATCCAAGCAGTAATAAGGGTTGAATTTGTGTGGTGTAGATCACACTACAGCCGCACACAAATCCTGCAAGGACACACCTTTGGACAATCATATTTGAGTTGACCAATAAGGTGCTATTAGCAGCAGACATAGACGGTCCTGGCGAACTCTTGCTAGAACTTGTGAGAGCAGAGCAATCACGGGGAAAGCATACAGATGCAACCTGGGCCACGTGTGCACCATCGCGTCCAGCCCCAATGGTGCAGGAAGAGTGAGGCTGAACCACAGCGGGCAGTGTGTTGTCTCCTCGGAGGCAAACACATCCACTTGCGCTTGTCCGAACCGCCGCCATATGGACTCCACCACTTGTGGAGGGAGCCTCCAAACCCCGGGCCTCAGCCCCTGCCTCGACAGGATGTCTGCCTCAACAGGATGTCTGCCTCAACAGGATATCTGCCTTGACAGGATGTCTGCCTCTATATTCCAGCTGCCTGGGAATGTACATCGCACTCACTGACAAGAACTTTCCCTCTGCCACGAGAAGGATTAGTTGCGCATGCCTGAACAGGGGACGCGAACGTAACTGTCCCTGGTGGTTGATATACGAGACCACAGCTGTGTTGTCTGACACAACTAGCACATTGTGACCCCTGAACTGAGGAGGAAAGAACTTTAGTGCTAGGAATATGGCCCGCATCTCTAGGCGATTTATATGACACTCCAGATAAGGGCTGCTCCAAAGACCGTGAGCTGGACAGCTATTTAAGACTGCACCCCAGCCCGTGAGGGATGCGTCTGTCATTACAGTCTCTGCGGTAAGGGGACGCCCCTAGAGTGTGAACCGAGAGTGGAACGAGGAACCTCCAAATACTCAGAGCATGTAGGCATCGCTGCGTAACACTGATTACTCTCAGAGGCTTCATCCTTGGATGAAACCCCTGACTTTTCAGTCACCACTGAAACGGTCTCATGTGCAAAAGCCCAACGGTACGACGTTGGCTGCTGCTGCCATAAGGCCCAACTGCCTCTCATAAAGGCTGGAGGGGATGCCCAGACCCAGCTTCATCTTGCTCAAGGTTGATAGGATCGATTGTACATGTGTAGGGGATAGACATGCCCTCATCGTATTAGAATACCATATAACCCCTAGAAAAGTTGTCTTCTGTACTGGAGAAAGCATACTTTTCTTGATGTTCAACCTGAGCCCCAAGCTCCTCATGCGGGCAAGAACAACATCTCGATGTTGAACAGCCTGTTCCCTGGATCATGCCAGAATTACCTGGTCGTCCAGGTAATTTAGTACACGGATGCCCCGGAGTCGCAAGGGAGCCAGAGCAGCATGCATGTGAAGGTGCGAGGGGATAAAGCTAGCCCAAAGGGAAGAACCCAAAATTGGTACGAGTTTTCTCCAAACGCAAACCTCAGGAACTTCCTGTGGCTGGGCGATATTTCTATGTGGAACTATGCATCTTTCAGATCTATTGTCACAAAGCAGTCCTCGGACTGAATCTGTGGCACAATAAGTTTGAGCGTCCGCATCTTGAACCTGTATGTCCAAAGTCTATGGTTCAGATGACGCAGATCTGAAATTGGACACCTGCCTCCATCTTTTTTGTGGACTAGGACATAACGACTGTAAAACTCTTCCTCCCTTAGGGAACGTGCTACATATTCTATGGCCACTTTGTCCAAAAGGAAACTTATCTCCTGTGCTAACATTGGGCTCTGTCCCATGCTGACAACTGTGGTTAGCACACCTCTGAACCAGGAGGGTCGAGCTCTGAATTGGACCCAGTAACCCTTTTCTACAGTAGACAGAACCCATGGAGACACATTTGGCAGTAGTTTCCACGCTGCCAAATGGTCTTTCAGTGATGTTAGTCTGTCCACATTTTGATGGAGGGAAAGCACCAGATTTCCGTCGCCCTGTGACAGCTCGCTGATCAGAGACGACTGGTAATGTGGGAGGATCACCACCAGGGCAGGCCCTACAGTAGCACTGGGGGCTGCTTGCCCTAGCATGCCCCCTGATACTTCCCTCCGTTCCTTCCTTGCCTGCTTTGCGTTTATGATCATTCTTAGATCAGGCCTCTTATCAGGCTGTGGCTGTGACCGCCTGGACCCCCTGGCTTTCTGCGGGGGGAGGCGGGCCGTCACACTCGTCTTCTGTGTCTCCCTCGCACCAGCCTCGCTGGCATCGGGCTCCACTCATCGAGGCCTGTGCGAACTCGCCCGACGGGGAAGGAACTGGCTGAACGCCGCCATTTACTGTTTTGCCTCGTGAAACCTGTCAGCAATGGCATTGACTGTGCCGCCAAACAGGCTGGAAGCTTAACAGAGGCGTTCAGCAAGGAGACCCTATCCTTGTCCCCCATCCCTGAGACGTTGAGCCATAGGTGCCTCTCAGCCACAATTAGTCTACCCATAGAATGGCCGATATGCTGGGCCTTTGTTTGGACGCCCAGAGAGATAAATCTGTGGCATGGAGCAGCTCTGCCACTGCCACAGGCTCAATTCCCTCACCAGTATCCAACTCACTCAGCAGGTCTCCTTGGTAGGCCTGCAACACTGCCATTGTAGGCAAGGACCCACAAGCAAGACCTGCTGCTGCATAGGCCTTGCCAAACAATGTTGCCTTACATAATAATAATTTATCAATTTGTATAGCGCTTTTTACAATGGTACATTGTCTCAAAGCAGTTTTACAGAAATATCATTTTTACATTTACAAGCGACTTACTAATGAGAGCACATTCACACACCAATGGTAGCTAGCTTGCCATTGGGGGCAACTTAGGGTTCAGTGTCTTGCCCAAGGACACTTCGGCATAGGATCATCCGGGCCGGGATTCGAACTGCCAACCCCACGGTTAATGGATTAGTGGACAACCCGCTCTACCGACTGAGCCACAGCCGCCCTACATGGCTTCGATGGTAGCATTGGCCCCCCTAAATTACCTGCCATTGATGGAGAGAGGTGGCTTGCGAGCACCTCCTCCACCTTTGGCATCGCTACATAGCCATGCTGCTCAACCCCATAATAGCAGAGTAATTAGATGTTGTGGGGCTATAAACACGGCTAGTGTATGGTTTGCTCCAGAAGCATGATATCTCATCATGCACTTCGGGAAAAAAGGGGAGTTTTCTGCGGTGTGAGGGAGCGTTATATTTATTTTCACTGGAGAGGAAGCGCTCATCCAGCCTTCTACAAGCCACTTCCTCCTTCCCGGGCCAGTCTAAATTCAACTTATGAACTGCCCTAGTGATAACCTTGAGCTTTATATGCTTGAGAGCTGCTGTCGGTTTCTGGTGCAATGGCACCCTCCAGCGGCTCCTCGGAGTTGGCGAGGGTGTTTTGGCTTTCCATAGCAGAAGTTGGAGTCGCAATGTGAGCTCTAAAGTCAGGCCGAGAGCCGGACCCGGAACACAGAACAAGAGATAGGGCGGTGCTCATCTCTGGCTCCTTTTCCTAATACATACGAGAACCCCAGAACCTGAGATCCACGAGGCTCCGAAACCTAACTCCCTTCAGACAAGAAGAGAATGAGCCGAGAGCGCAATTGCCTAATTGTGAAATGTTCACAATGCTGACAGTCATTACACCAAGATGGCGCCGCAGAAGGTTGACACGGTGTGTTGTTGCGTGTTATTTTGTCTTGTTTTGTGTTTTAACTCTGTTTCTTGCAATGGGACCCGTATCTCATTCACCAGTGAAGAGCTCGTGAACCTAAGAGGAACGACACCATCAGACTTATTTCCTACTTTTCTTCTTCCAGCACTGGAAATTTTGGACATTTTAGTCAAAGGTGCGCTAACCTTTTCTCACGCAGCGAAGCGCCATAGGAGGGGGAAATGGGCCGGTGCGCTTGTGCGTCTTCGCCAGCGAGGCTTACGCACACCGTTACCGGGAATATTACTCTCTAACGTTCGCTCACTGCCCAACAAACTGGAGGAATTCCAGCTGCTGTTGGTGAGAAACAAGGATTTTTATTCGTCTGCTGTTTTGTGCTTCACGGAGACGTGGGTCTGTGGATTAATACCGGACTCTGCGCTGCAGCTCGTGGGCTTCCAGCTTTTTAGAGCGGACAGAGACACGGACCTCTCCGGAAAAACTAAAGGCGGAGGAATCTGTTTCTACATAAACTTGACAGTGATCCAGAAGCACTGTTCTCCTAACCTGGAATATTTCATTATAAACTGCAATTCACCCCGTGAGTTCGCTTCATTCATTCTGGTCGGTGTTTACATATCACCGCAGGCCAACGTGCAGGACGCACAGCGCATGCTCGCCGACCAGATACTGTGTGAGGAGCAAACCAACCAAGACTCCCTAGTTATTGTCCTTGGTGACTTTAATAAAGGGAACCTCACTCAGGATTTACCAAAATACAAACAGCATATTAAATGCCCGACCAGAGGGGAGAACATTCTGGATCACTGTTACACCACAGTCAGGGATTCTTATCATGCTGTCCCCCGTGCTGCACTGGGACTCTCTGACCACGTCATGGTCCACCTGATCCCCGCCTACAGGCAGAAATTAAAACTCTGCAAACCTGTAGTGAGGACATCTAGGAGGTGGACCAGTGAAGCTGTGGAGGATCTACAGATGTGTTTGGACTGTACTGACTGGGATGTGTTCAGGTCTGCTACCAACAAGGCTGTGACATCATATATCAGCTTCTGCGAGGATTGCTGTGTTCCATCAAGCACCAGGGTGAATTACAACAATACCAAACCCTGGTTTACAGCCAAACTCAGAAGGTTGAGACTGGCCAAGGAAGAAGTGTTCAGGAGTGGGGACAAAGACAGATTCAAAGAGTCGAAATACAAGTTTAGCAAGGCAGTGAAGGAGGCTAAACGATGCTACTCAGAGAAGCTGCAACACCAACAGCTATCGACTCTGCGACTGTTTGGAAAGGACTTAGACAGATCACGAACCATGTGTCTAAACCCCCCCCCACACACACACACCTTCAACAACCGACACCTAGCCAATGACCTGAACAAGTTCTACTGTTGTTTTGAAAGACAAAAGAACAGTCCTGACAACATCCTCCACGACACCACCCCCCACGACACCTCCCTACAGCCACAGCACATTACTTCCGCCCATTCCGCAAGGATACTGTTTGTGGACTTCAGCTCTGCCTTCAATACCATCATCCCGGCTCTGCTTCATGAGAATCTCACCCAGCTAGGCGTGCCTGTCTTCACCTGCAGGTGGATCACTGACTCTCTGTCTGACAAGAAGCAGCATGTGAAGCTGGGGAAACACATCTCTGACTCTCTACGCGTTAGCACTGGATCCCCTCAGGGCTGTGTTCTTTCCCCATGCTCTTCTCCCTGTACACTAACAGTTGCAGATCCAGTCACCAGTCTGTCAAGCTCCTGAAGTTTGCGGATGACATCACCCTTATCAGACTCATCTCCAATGGAGACGAGTCCGACTATAGGTGGGAGGCTGACCATCTTGTAACCTGGTGTACTCAGAACAATTTAGAGCTCAATGCTTCAAAAACAGTGGAGATGGTAGTGGACTTTAGGAGGTCTGCACCGCCATTGGCCCACATTACCCTCTGTGGCTCCACAATCGACATTGTGGAGTCTTTCCGCTACTTGATCACCATCGTCTCCCAGGATCTTAAGTGGGAGCTGAACATCAGTTCCCTCATCAAGAAAGCACAACAGAGGATGTACTTCCTGCGGCAGTTGAAGAAATTCAATCTGCCGAAGACAATGATGATGCACTTCTATACAGCCATCATTGAGTCCATCCTCACAGCCTCCATCACCATTTGGTACGCTGCTAGCACTGTCAAGGACAAGAGCAGGGTGCAGCGTGTCATTCGGTCCGCAGAAAAGGTGATTGGCTGCAATCTGCCGTCGCTCCAAGACCTGTATGTCACCAGGAGTTTGAAGCGTGCAGAAAAGATTGTGGCCGACCCCTCTCACCCCGGACATTGTATATTTGAGTCAGTCCCATCTGGTAGGAGGCTGGGGGCCATCAGGACCAAAACCTCACGCCACAGGAATAGCTTCTTCCCGTCCGCCACTAGCCTTATTAATAAGGCCCGGAATCCACTCGAACTCAGTCCACATTCCAATCACTGACTTTCATGCGACTGTTCCTTCTTTTCTAAGTCTATTTATGTCTATATTATTTTGTAATTATACATACTGTGTACATACTATACATACTGTGTACATACTATTCCATTTATTCATTTAGTCTATTTATGTCTAACTTATTTTGTAATTTATAAATACTGCGTAGATATTATTCCATTTAGTAAATGTGTGACGTGCACCAACAACACCACAACAAATTCCTGTATGTGCTAAAAACTGTACTTGGCAATTAAACCCTTTTCTGATTCTGATTCTGATTCATTCCCCTCGAGGGCTGCTGTAGCATGCTCTGCATCCAAACATGCAGAAATCGTGTCCGTCTTCTCCCGTGATGAAACGGGAGCAAGGCGGAACACACTTCCTGAAATCTCTTTCGCTCATTATTTCACTCTCTATTCTTTCTTTTTCTAACAAAGGGATAGAAAAGGTGAGCGATATTGAGAAATTTTGCGTAGAAATGAAGTGTTTCTTTTTCTTTCTCTGTTTTTTACACACACAAGAGACATGCAGTCTTTCGCTGAAGATAATAAGGCTGTCGGTGTGGCTCACAGGTGCCATATATATATATATATATATCATGCGATGCGCTTAATTGCCACGTCACCTGGTCATGGCAGGCCTATGGCACACGCGCAAGGCGTTCCCATACTATTATGCTAAATGCAACATCGAAGTTCCCTTTCTATTTGAGTTGTTGTGAAAGAGGGAAACTCTATTTAAGTTATTGTGTTACAGATCAGGACTATGGCTTCTGTCTCAAATGCCAGTTTTATATCATTTTGAACGATGCAAACTGTTTTGTCGTACAGAAATATAATACAGATTGTATTGTAATTGTAATGTCCTGCATAGTGCTGGAATTGCTAGATCTCTCACCTGCAAACAGTAACTGTGGATTGCTGGTTTCTTGTCCTATTTTTGGTCTGTCCTGTATCTCATGCTGCTGTGTACCAAAGTGTGTTCTTCTTTCTGAGTTGGAGGCTCCTGATGAAGTTGCAGCACTTTCTTCATGGGAGGAAATATAAAAATCTGTCTTGAAACCTCGATCTTCTACACGTATCATCGCCTTTTCAGTTTCTCTCTTTATCCTCTCTAAATCTTTCTGCAGGCGCTCACAGCGGGTCAATAAATTGTACTTCTCAGTTTTTAGACTCTCCACCTAAGTGTGAGGGAAGGACAAGATTAGAATTGCAGTAATAGGACATGAAACAAACTCACACCTCATCTGGTAATGCATTTTATTTCGACTTAGAGTAAGGGAAAAAAGTATTTGATCCCCTGCTGATTTTGTACGTTTGACCACTAACAAAGAAATATCCAGTCTCTAATTTTAATGTTAGGTTAATTTGAACAGTTTATTTGAACATTTTGGTCTCATCTGACCACCAGAGGACAACTGGGTGAAAGTGTTGTGGTCAGATGAGACCAAAATGGAGCTCTTTGGCATCAACTCAACTCGCCGTGTTTGGAGGAGGAGGAATGCTGCCTATGACCCCAGGAACACCATCCCCACCGTCACACATGGAGGTGGAAACATTAAGCTTTGGGGGTGTTTTTCTACTAACGGGACAGGACAACTTCACCGCATCAAAAGGACGATGGACAGGGCCATGTACCATCAAATCTTATGTGAGAACCTCTTTCTCTCAGCCAGGGCATTGAAAATGAAAAGTAATTACTATTAGTAATTATGAAAAGTCATTACCAAATACTAAGTCATGTTTTGCAGAGGGGTCAAATACATATTTCCCTCACTAAAATGCAAATCAATTTATAACATTTTTGACATGTGTTTTTCTGGATATTTTTGTTGTTATTCTGTCTCTCACTGTTCAAATAAACATACCATATAATAAAATTATAGACTGATCATTTCTTTATTAGTGGGCAAACATACAAAATTAGCAGGGGATCAAATACTTTTTCCCCTCACTGTACTTAGGTTATATGCTTTAGGTTGCATTTCCCTTCTAACATTTACACCATTAGCATTTCCATTAGCTAGTCTTGTTCTTTTTCATGCTCTCTCACCATAGATTGGAGCTGCTTTATTTTCTGCATGGCCTGCAGGTACTCAAGTTCAAAGGTGGGCTGTGTGATTTCATTGTTTGGCTGCTTCTTTACTGTGCTCTTGTCAATTACACCATTACCATCATCCTTCAGTACTTTTTCAACACCCTTCCTTTCTGCTTCATTAGAACCACTATCAGGAGTGAACATGGCAGGTGAACAAAATGTCTCAGCTAAGACTGTGGATGTTGGCAGACTATCTGGTATGTTACCAGAATTTATTCTTCTGGCTTTCTTTTTATCTGGATTCTCTTGATTTGAGTCCAGGGCTCTCTTCTGCCTGAAATGAATGTGAAATTAAATCATTCAGAATACTCATAATGACTCGCTATTGTGAAGGTGCATGAGACAGAGGGAGTGACAGAGTACCTCGCAGTAGTAGAACAGAGCTGAGTGTCATCTAAAGTGTTAACAGAGGGTCTGGAGCCTAAAGGGTTAAAACACAAGTTACAATAAAATTGTAAAAAATAAATGCAGACAGATACACACGTAGATAAAATAGGTTTTTACCGGCCCCTGTGTGAAAAGAGTTGGCAATAGACGGGCTCTGCTGAGAGGAAAAACATGCAGATGAAGGATATGGAAGGAATACCGTATCTTCCGCACTATAAGGCACATTCTCAATTACGGGGTCTATTTCTGTACTTGACCAATACATAAGGCGCACCGTGTTATAAGGCACATACGGTTGTTATGCCAACCAGTCACACAACATTTTTACAGATTTTGGAACTCAGTCCACACATAAGGTGCACTGGATTATTAGGCGCACGGCCAATTTTTGAGAAAATTTAAGGCTTTTGGGTGCGCCTTATAGTGCAGAAAAAACGGTAACTGAATATTTGATTAATCAAGCAATTCTCACACTGTAATGCATGGATTCTGTAATTATTAATCCATAAATATCCTTAACACATGATCCCTATTACACATATTTTCCTTTTAACGGAAAATATTTCTATCACCACGTTCACTAAAATCATGCCACATTGTAGATCCACCATGGCCATGCTACATAATGCTTAAGTGAATTTATTTCAGAGTCTAGCTAATATAGGGATAATGAACAACTTCAGAAAATCATTATGTACTCCATGTTTGTGTGAATGTGTGGGTGCATGATGCCCTGCTATGGACTGAGGGAAGTGCTGCAGTAGTAGCAGTATTTTCAAATGAAATTACTGATGCTGTATCAGAGCTGAAACACAAGGCACTGAACTTTCCTCAACAGTAGAGCATCCTGCTTGTTCAGAGCAGAGATTCAGTCTTTTACAATCAAGTGCCAAGTGATATATATGGCACCTGTGAACTACGCCTCTATTATCTGAAGTGAAGACGCAATTCACAGTTCTGCCCTAGTATGACAAAGCTATGCAATGTCTGGTTCCCTTCTCAGGGAACAGAGTTACATGCGTAACCAAGTCGTTCCCTTTCAAAGGGAACTCCACGTTGTGTTTAGCATAATGCTATGGGAAAGGGAATACCCACTCCGTGATACCGAGGGTTTGGCCAGGGTCACTGCAAGACACTCGGGCTCAGGCTGTAATATTGAATGAATGTGTGTGTAGTAGACCACCCCACCACAGCACACACATCCTGTAAAAAGCCTTTGAGGAGATGACCCACCTGGTGGAATGAACCCTTCTGCACATAAGTGTAGGGACACCGCACACCTCATAAGCAATAGAGATTGCTTCCATTATCCAATTAGAGATGTGTTGCTTTAACAGAGGCGGCTTTGGGGCGGCTGTGGCTCAGTCGGTAGAGCGGGTTGTCCACTAATCCTCCAACCGTGGGGTTGGCGGTTCGAATCCCGGCCCGGGTGATCCCATGCCGAAGTGTCCTTGGGCAAGACACTGAACCCTAAGTTGCCTCCGATGGCAAGTTAGCGCCTTGCATGGCAGCTCTGCTACCATCGGTGTGTGTGTGAATGGGTGAATGAGACACAGTGTAAAGCGCTTTGGATCCAAGTGCTTTGGATAAAAAAGCGCTATATAAGTGCGCCATTTACCATTTTTACCATAACAGAGCATCATCTCTATTTTTGCAACCAAAGCAGACCAGCAGCTGCTCCGACTTACGCCACTGGCCGGAGCGGTGGACCTGAGTACAGAGAGCCCTTACTGGACAGAGCAGGTGCATTCTCTTTTGTTCTGGTGTGAGTAACAGAGGAGGGCAGAAAGCCTGCAAAACTACAGGCTTAATTGCCATTTAAATACAGGCTGGGCAGCAGATGTATGCATCTTAGGAATATATCCTGGCCTAGGATACAGGAAGGCCTTGCCTAATCCAAGGGTAAAGTCAAGGAAGGAAGGGGAAACAGATAGAGTTTGTAGATCTCCTAATTGATTGAGAGATGTTAGGCCCAGCAGAAGAGCTACCTTTAGTCAGAAGCTTCTCAGAGGCTGACTCTAAGGGCTCAAATGGGGCCCCTGACAGACCTCCCAGGACCACAGAAAAGTCCCAGTAAGGTATGCGTGGCCTGCAGATGGGCCTCAGTCGCCTGACACCACACATAAACCTCACAGTTAAAGGATGTTGCCACACAGAGGCTTTATCTACAAGGGAGTGGTTGGCCGAAATGGCGGCCACGTAAACCGTGATTGTAGAAGGAGCCAACCCTGCTGAGAAACGTCCTCGTAAGAACACCAGGACTGTACCTATTGCGCAGTTCACTGGGTCTAGCTGATGTTTCTCACATCACAAGATAAAAAGCTGCAAGTAACCCATTTGAGTGCATACAATTTCCTTGTGGATGGTGCTCTAGCGTTCAACATGGTCTCTGCAACGTCAGTGGTGATACCAGAATCTATGAGCTGGTGCCCCTCAGGGGCCAGACCCACAGCTTCCATGTTTCCGGCAGAGGGTGATAAATAAACACTCTTGCTTGAGACAGTAGAATTTCCCAAGGAGTGACATTTAGCATGGATTTTATTTCTGAGAACCATATTTGAGCTGGCTGATAAGGTGCTACTAGCAGCAGATGAAGATGTTCTTGGTGAACACTTTGTAAGTCGCTTTGGATAAAAGCGTCTGCTAAGTGAATAAATGTAAATGTAAATGTAACACTTGCTAGAACTTGTGGGAGCAGAGCAATTGAGGGAAAAGCATATAGATGAGACCTCGTCCACATCTGCACTTTGGTGTCCAGCCCTAATGATGCGGGAGGAGTGAGGACAAACCACATTGAGAAGTGTGTCGTCTCCTCAATGAATAAATAAATAAAATGAATAAATAAATGAATAAATATCCTCAGAGGCAAACACATCCATTTCCGCTTGGCCAAACCTCCAACATATGGACTCCACCACTTGTTGGCCTCAAAACCTGCCTCATCAGGATGTCTGCCCCCACATTCTGGCCCCCACTGACAATAACCTTCCCTCTGCCCAGAGAAGAATTAGTAGTGCCTGTCTGAACAGGGGGTTTGAATGTAACCCTCCCTGGTGGTTGATATATTAGACTTCCAATTCCCTTCCCAGTGTCCAGCTCACTCCACACGTCTGCTTGGTAGGCCTGAACACTTGGTAGGCCTGCCATTGTATGCAGTGACCCAGAAGCAAGACCAGCTGACACATAGGTTTTGCTCACCAATGCCAAGGTAGCCTTGGAAGGCAAAGCAGGCCCCCCTAAATTACCTGCCATCAATGGAGAGAGATGGCACGAAAGCACCTCCTCCACCTTCAGTATAGCTAAATATTCTTGCTGGTCACTCCCCACAATGGCCGAATAATCAGCTAGTGAATGGTTTTCCCCAGAAGCGTCATATTTCATCATGCACTTCTGGAAAAAAGGGAGTTTCTGCAGTGTGAGGGAGATTTATTTTCACTGGGGAGGAAGCGCTCATCCAGCCTGCTATGAGCCACTTCTTCTTCCCCGGCCCACTCTAGATTTAGTTTTTCACCTGCCCTATTAATCACTTCAAGCAGCTTTTTATATGATTGAGAGCTGCTCTCTGTTATTGGTGCAATGGCGCCCCTTCAGAGAGGGTGTTTTGTCTTTCCATAGAAAAAGGAGGAGTCACGGCACGAGCGCCAAAGTCCAGCAGAGAGCAAGAGATAGAGCAGTGCCGCTAAACACTCCACACAGAAACTGTGTCTGCCCCCTGTAGAAACAGGAGCAAGGCATAACACACTTCCTGAAATCTTCTCTTTTTTAAAAGGGACATTACAGTAATGATATTTTTCTTTTTTTTTTTTTTTGAAAAGATAAAGAGGAAATGAAATGTCTTTTTTGCGAGCATTACACAAACGACTGACATGCAGTCTTGCTGACAATAATAAGGCTGATGATATATAAAGTAATTATATTGTTACATAATCAATACACTGATCAATGAGAGCTGACTTGATAAAGAAAAGATCTCTGGGTTTCATCTTGTAAAAGCAATGCATAACAACCCACACAATTATTCCGATGACTAGCAAAGACATAATTTGGTGGAGTTTAGGGATTAATTGTCTTCTCAGGTAATCATACCAATCTCATATATTTAAACAACTGCAATAGTTAAACAAAAATCCAGTAAAGGAGATTAAGAACTTCATATTTTATCTCACATATTTTTGCAAAGCTCTAGAATCACATACAACACACAATAATCTTTTGGAAGTAGTTTCTCTTTTTGCTACAGATGATTTATAGCAAAAAAAAATAAAAACAACAAATGTTCAAAATGCATCTCATCACTACCAAGTAGTGTTTTATTTTCTCAATCCTTGTAAAAACATCATGTCATCACCTGATTGCCGTACTTCTGCGGGAACTTCTGTTTTCTCTCACTGTTTCAAAACATATACACAAGATTACACAAAAACTGCTGTAATTCCTTCAACTTTCACCCGATTTGTTGGACATACCCTCAAATTAAAGCTGGAAGTATACTTTGACATTATATTCATTACTTAAATCCACATCCAGTATACTGTGGTAGTAGTAATTATTGCAAATGAGAGGATTCATTTCTCACTTTTGTTTGTAGGTTTTCTGGTTTCTGGGTGGTTCATCATCAGAAACCTCAGACTCTTCTTCATCTGAACATCTCCTGTGAGAATCAAGCACTTACATGAGCACACACACACACACACACACACACACACACACACACACACACACACACACACACACACACACACACACACACAGGAACGTAAAGAGAACACACCTGAATTGAGGGTCAGAGTTCATGTAGCAGCACCACTTCTTAGGGAGCTTTTTAGGATCAATTCCATCTGGAAGTTTTCGCCACTTCAGACAATCAACACACTGAACCCTGTTTAGATCTGGTCGTTTCCTGTGAGTTCACACAATCATGTGTTAATGCTTCTGTAAATTTGCTCCCATGTTAATGAATGTGGTCTTTTACACAGGATGTGTCAGCGCACAAACAGTGTTGCTTCTGTTGTCATGGTCACAACCCAGAAACCTGTAATATCGGATTTGTGCCCATAGCAGTTTAAGACTTTAATAAAGTTATATTGAATATTATTAGAAATGTATTTTATATCTGACTACCACTCCCACCTGTCTGACAGTATATTCAAAACGTGTCCAAGTTACTATTAATATTTTCCAGCAAATTTGTGACTCAAATGATGAACTCAACCAAAAAGAAAATACCTGAGGTACATAATTTTGGCAAGCAAACTAATATATGACCGTGTGAGTGAGTGAGTGAGTGAGAGTGTGTGTGTGTGTGAGAGAGAGAGAGAGATAGAGAGAAAGAGACAGAGAGAGAGATAGAGAGAAAGAGAGAGAGAGAGAGAGAGAGAGAGAGAGAGAGTCACTTTTAAACTTACACAGTATCCTTAGTGCTGTTAGGTTTAAGCTCATGTGTATATACCTGTTGCTTCCAATATTCCTCGAGCTTCTTACCTACATTCTTTAAGATTTTCCTGCACAGACACAAAATAGCATACTTTACTATATCAGTGTTTCATTAGAAATCTATCAACCTAAAATATCAGTGGTCTTAAGATAATTAAGATAATACTCATAGTGTATACATTCTATATTCATCACTTTGTATATAGATAATTAATTCCTTCACTCCTGAAAGTCATATGTCATCTGAACATGTTGCTCAGACACACCTGTAGTCTTCACTATCATCAAAGTCCTGCTTGTTGTGAATTGGTGTGAGGTGGTTACACTCAATTACCCCGATAACTCCTACTGCTCTTCCGTCGGCCTGGTAACAGAACATAACAAATGCTCTAAATATCATGAATAAAAGACAATTTTGTTTTGTTTTCTTCATAAATTACCTCTGAACTGAATCTGATTATGTGTTTTCTTGCATGATGAAAGGCCCTGATATACAGTAAGTAGTCTTGTATATTGGTCTACATGTGCTCAAGCACAATTAGCTATAATCTGTAATTGCACATAAAAATTTTCATCTTCTGCAAGTGTGTGCAAACAGTGGCCCAACCTCTGATTAGTCAGCTGAGCAGAATTTTCTATATACCTGCATAAATATGATCTAAAACATCATCAGATTTATATGTGTATCATGGCATAAAGAAGATTTCTGAGCCCCTCAAAATGAGAGTTGTTGATTCTCATCAGGCTGGACAAGTTTACAAAACCATTTCTAAAAAGTTTGGACTCCACCAATCCACTGTCAGACAGATTGTTTACAAAGGGGGAGAAATTGAAGACCATTGCTACCCTTCCCAGGAGTCAACACCAACCATGCTCACTCCAAGAGCAAGTCATGTAATAGACTATGAGATCATAATAGAACCACTAAAGGCGTCTCTCACATTGGCTAATGTTAATGTTCCTTTAGCTATGCTGAAGGTGGAGGAGGCGCTTGCAAGCTACCTCTCTCCCTTGACCACAGGTAATTTAAGGGGGCCGGCTTTGCCATCCAAGTCACCGTGTAAGGCCACTGTGGCACTGGTCGGCAAGGCTTATGCAGTAGTAGTCTTGATTGTGGGTTACTGCAGACAATGACAGTGTTGCAGGCCTAATAAGCATACCTGCTGAGTGAGCTCGACATGTGGCGGCATTCAGCCAGTTCCTTCCCTGTTGTGTCGTGTTAAACAGCTCTAGTCTGCGGGAGACACAGGTGATTATGGCAGCCAGCCAACCCCCACAGACAACCGGGGGAACTGGCCGACCACAGTCGCGGCCTGCTACTAGGTCTGATCTGAGAATGGTCCTAAAGGCCAAGGAGACAAAGAGGAGTGGTCCCGAGGGGCCGTAGAGAGACGTATCAGGGGACATGAGGTTGTTAGGGCAGTTAGCCCCCAGTGTTACTGTAGGGCCTCCCCTGGCTAAGGCTGTCCCAAATTTTCAGTGTTCTCTGGTCAGCTAGCTGTCACAGAGCAACAAAAATCTAATGCTTTCTCTACAATAGAATGTGGAATAGTTAACATCACTAAAAGACTGTCTGGCAGTGTGGAGCCTACTGCCAAATGTGTCTGCATGAGTTCTGTCTACAATAGAAAAGAGTTACCAAGTCCAGTTTAGAGATCGACCACCCCAGTTCAGAGGTGTGTTCACCACAGTAGTCAGCACAGACCAGAGCCCAAAGTTAGCACAGGAAGTAAAATCAATCTTGGACAAAGGGGCCATAGAACATGTACCCTGTTCCCTGAGGGAGTGAGGTTTTTACAGGTTTTTAATTCCTGCTGCGCAAAAAAACTGAGGAGTATATGGGCAATTTTAGATCTGCATCATCTGAACGGTACTCTTTGGAAATACAGGTTTGAGATGTTGATGCCCATAACTAATCCTTCCATAGATTCAGTTTGAGGATTGGTTTGTAAAGATAGATCTAAAAGGTGCATATTTCTACATAGAAATATTGCTAGCTTTATCCCCTCACACTTTCACAAGGTGAATATATGTCATATATGTAATAAACCACCTGGATAACTTGTTAATTCTAGCACAATCCAGAGAACTGGTGGTTCAACATCGAGATGTTGTTCCCGCCCACATGAAGATCTTTGGGCCCAGGTTGAACCTCAGAAAAGTATGATTTCTCCAGTACAGTGGACAACTTTTCGACGGCTTATAATAACTCTACTACGACAAGGGCTTTTCTATCCTCTATCAACATTGTGCAAGATAAAGCTGGATCTTGGCATCCCCTCCAGTCTCTATGAGAGTCTATTGGAGCTTATGGCAGCAGCAACCAACATCAAACCACTGGGCCTATTGCACAGGAGACTGATTCAGTGGTGACTGCGAAGTTGGGGGTTTCGTCCAAGTATGAAACCTCTGAGAGTAATCAGTGTCACGCGGCGATGCCTACGTGCTCTGAGAATTGTTTGTGTCCCCAGTTTCTAACCTTGGGTCACACTATAGGGGCATCTCCTTATCAAGAGATGGTAATGACTGATGCCTTCCTTATGGGCTGGAGCATGGTCTTCGAAGGCTGAACAGCTCACGATCTTTGGAGCGGCCCTCATCTGGAGTGGCATATAAATCTCCTAAGAATGCGGGCCGATTTTCTAGCACTGAAATTCTTTCTTTCATCATATGTTAGTTGTGACAGATAACACTCAGTGCTCTCATATATCAACCACCAGGGAGGGTTACGTTCATGCCCCCTGTTCAGGCAGGTGCAACTAATTCTTCCCTGGGCAGAGGGAAACTTCTTGCCTTTGAGTGCAATGTGCAACAGGAATGTGGGGGTAGACATCCTGTCAAGGCAGGGGCTGAGGCCCAGGGGTTGCAGGCTCCATCCTCAAGTGGTGGAATCTATATGGCAGAGGTTCAGCCAAGTGGTTTCTCCCGCACAATTGGGGCTGGATGCCATGGTGCTCACGTGGCCGAGGTCACATTTGTACACTTTCCCATGATCGCTCTGCTCCCACAAGTTCTAGTGAGAGTTCACCAAGATTGTCAACATCTGCTGCTAGTAGCATTTTATTGGCCAATTGGAATATGGTTCTCAGAGGTAATATCCCTCCTTGATGACAGTTTCCCCCCAATCGCTCTGCTCCCACAAGTTCTAGCAAGAGTTCGCCAAGACTGTCTATGTCTGCTGCTACTAGCACTTTATTGGCCAACTCGAATATGGTTCTCAGAGATAATAGCCCTGCTAGACAGTGGATGGAGATTCCGATTCACATGGATCTACTGTCTCATGCACGAGGGTGCTTCACACAGTGTAAATCTCATGCAACGTCTTGTTCCCTTCTTAGGGAACAGGGTTACACATGTAACCCAGATGTCTTATTTTGTTATTTTTTAATTTTTTTCTTGAATAATTTAGCTATTAATTTTTTTGTGGTTACATAGATACATGATCAAGTCACCTGGGAAAATACTTTATTAGTTTCTTTCAGGTTGAAGTTCTTTTTACTCAAAGAACATTAATCAGATCTTAAATACATTTAGTCTATTCCAGTGATGTCACAGCATGTAATATTATTCATATATAGCTCTCAATATCATGCAAATTAATCACCACTAATCACATTAATCCTCACAGAAAAAAATGGGCTATATTTCTAGCACTGAAATTCCTTCTTCCTCAATTGAGGTCACCATGTGTTTACAGACAACACATCAGTGGTCTCATATAATGACCACCAGGGAGGATTATGTCTGTGCCTCCTGTTCAGACAGGCTCAACTAATTCTTATCTGGGCAGAGGGAAAGTTTTGTCAGGGAGTGCAATGTACATTCTGGGCAAATGGAATGTTGAGGCAGGGGCTGAGGCCCAGTGATTGGTGGCTCAATCAACAAGTGGTAGAGTTCATATGGCAGAGGTTTGGCAAGCAAGACTGCCTTCGAGGAAGCAACACACTGCCTGCTGTGGTTTGCCTTCACTCCTTCCACACAATTAGGGCTGGATGCCATGGTGCACATGTGGCCAAGGTCACATCTGTATGCTTTTCCCCCGATCGCTCTGCTCCCACAAGTTCTAGCAAGAGACAAGATAGTCTACATCTGCTGCTAGTAGCACTTAATTAGCCAACTCGAATATGGTTCTCAGAGATAATATCCCTGCTAGATGACACTCCTTGGGAGATTTCCATCTGCAGGGATCCACTGTAGACCCAGTGAACTGTGCAATAGCTACAGTCCTGGAGTTCTTACAAGAACATTTCTCAGTGGGGTGGGCTCGACAATCAGGGTTTACGTGGCCTCCATTCTGGCCAGTCACACCCCTATTGATGGAGCCTCTCTGGAGCCTCATCCTCTAACTTCGAGGTTTATGCATAGTGTCAGGCAGCTGAGGCTCATCTGCAGGCCCTGCATTGCCTATTGTTGTCTCTGTGACGAGGGCACCTGCTGCCTCCAAATGTTTTGGAGTGGACCTTGGTTCTTGGGATACTCTTCTGACTATTTGTCTGTCTTCCTGGTCAGAAATCGTGCAAGGAGGTCCTATGCATGGCTGGTTGATGATGGAGTGATGTTGCTTCCACTTTCAAATAATGGCCCCAATGGTGCTTACTGGGAGATTCAGAAGTTTTGAAAAACATCTGTATCCAATTTCCCTCAATATGTTTCACCACAATAAGGTTGTGAAGGTCTTGGGAGAGCTCTTTGCATTTACCCATTATGAGATGTTTCTTGTGTGACACCATGTTAACAAAAAGCCTTTTTATAAACCATTAATTTACTAACCCAGCTGATATTAATTTGCACAGATAGGTTCCTTGCCTTACCTTGCCTTGGAGACCTGCTTTTTCTTAGCATTTCAATACTTTTTTCCCCTGTAATTCCACTTTATTACACATAACTTTATTTAAGGACTGTAATGTTGTGAGTTCTTTATATACATGGATTTGTTGAGTTAATACTGATGTCTGGTGAAAAATATATGTGAATAGCCTGATTGGAAATATTTTTACTGAAAAAAATGTTGATAGATTCAATGCTTATTTCCCCCAATGAATAAGTGTTTATCTGACTATTATTTATTTGTTATCTCTCTATTCTGTTCCTGTATACAAATGATTGAAGAAATATAAATCACATTAAGCATTAAACAAACTACATGATCCTCACCTTGCGCTGACAGGCGACACGCTCATAGGCTTTGATGAGACGGTTTTTGTTGTACATCATCAATCCATAGTGCTCTTTGCTCTTAGTGTTGAAGCCAAATGTGATTGTTATTGCCTGTTTCTGACAGAAAGACTTAAGGATCATGGCATTTAAAACTATTTGAATAATTAAATAAGTAGGGCTTACATGTACATCATTGGGTATATTTTTACTTTCTGGTGCTGTTATATTTGGCATAAGGATACAATAGAGTCAGGTTTGTATTTGTTCGTCAAGACACTTGCTAAAGTTTTAGTGACCAATACAGTTTCCACCTTCTTCCCTTGAATGATAATCTGCATTCTTGGCTTCATGTACAGGATACTGCAGTATGCCTGAATCAAGAAAAAAAAAAAAAACAACAAAAAAGAACATGACTACACTGATTACTGTTTAAACTTAATCTTTACTTCTGAGGTAAATTGCACCTGGAGATTTGAGGAGGAGCTGCTGCAAAATGTCAATTCAATTCAGTTCAGTTAAGACTTTAACAAATTTTCACTCACCTGCATATCAAATCATGCCTTTTTCCCTTTGAATAAAGGGCTTCCATCTACCTACCTTAACCCTTTGCCCAAACAAGGAAAGAATATGACAGATTGTTTTCACATGCAACGAGTGATCGGTATTTGTGCTTTGCTTGTATTTTACTCATTTGTAAGTAAATAAATGTAAATGTAAATGTAATGTATTTGCTAGATAATAATAATAATAATAAGTCTTTATTTTATGTTCCTGTGGCTTCTTTGAAGATAGTATAGGACTCTTGGCAGCTTCCCTGCTTACTTTTAATAAATTTTGGAGTGCCATCCTGTTCTTCGTACTGTCACTGACACATTTTCTCCACTTGTTCATTATGGCATTCACATTGCTTCACCAAAATAATGGTCTGTTGTTTTTTTTACTTTACGGGGGGCTGCTGGCGGCTGTGGCTCAGTTGGTAGAGCGGGTTGTCCACTAATCCACTAATTGTAGGGTTGGCGGTCCGATTCCTGGCCCAGATGACTCCACATGCTGAAGTGTCCTTGGGCAAGACACTGAACCCTAAGTTGCCCCCGATGGCAAGCTAGCACCTTGCATGGCAGCTCTGCTACCATTGGTGTGTGTGAATGAGACACAGTGTAAAGTGCTTTTGATAAAAGCGCTATGTAAGTGTGCCATTTACCATTTAATTCATGCAACTTTAACAAGGGCATGTAGACTTTTTTTTATACCCACTGTATACTTGACCTCTCCATAACTCCTTATGACATTTTGCCATATTTGTGTGATTTCAGTATTGTTTCTAATTTCTCCTTTCACTTTGACATTTATTGACCTGAATTGAAATATTTATCTGATGTTCAGTATGTCTGTTTGACCACATTTTGCCTTATGATTTGAATTGCTAAAAATAACTTGCACTTAGATCCATGTGTTCAACCAGGACACAATTAGTTCATGCCTAATTAAGACATTTCTATTTCAATGCTAGTAAGTCTGAAATCCTGCTTTCTGAAATGACTGCTATTACCTTAGTGAACTCAGCCAGTGGTCTGTAATAACTCAATATTCATGTAATATTTGTTAGTAAAATTCTCACCCGCAGTGAATATTCACTCTCAGGCACTGATACGCCACCTGCTGCCTGCCGCTTGTTTGTCTCCCCGGTTCTCCCATACACATCAACAGGGATCCGGATGTCGTAACAGTTCTTCATGAAATCTAATTCTAGTTCTCCTGAAGGTGTTCTGTAGCAGAATAATTGGTAATGTATAGAATTTCTGACAACCCACAATACTGCTCTTGGTCCTCAGCAAAATAAGGTAGATTACGCTGTACGCTGTCTAAACATTTTTGAGCACATTTCAAGTGACATGACACTTTTATATCATACTATAATAATGATATGATATGAAAACTATAATGTTATTGTATAATGTTAGCTGCATAACTATATTAGACTTCCTTAATACATTAAAATGATGTATTCCATCACATCCTTAGGAATAAATGGAGAAATCAAGCTCTCTGCATATTCACCTGCGTAGGTTCCAGATGATGATGCGGGTTCCACTTGAGTTGGTGCGCAACCCGTCAATGACACTGAACTCAGACAGCAGTTCTTCCTTGGTGTTAAACAGAGAATGTGTCAGGATATCACGAAAACTCTCTGCATGCTCTGGTGAAGCACTGAGTGAGCAGTGAGGTTAAGAACCAAACTACACAGAGGATCCTTTAAACTCCCAGGAGGCATTTATTTACCATTACACCTTTATACGCATATCCCACTGGAAGGCCCAGTATTCCTGACATTCCTCATCCTCATAACTACATATATTTCATATTATATTTACTATATACACTGAACAATTCATTGTAGTTACTGCATAATATGCTATAACATAAAATGAATAAAATGAAGAACAATGTAACAGTGTAAATGTCATGATTCCTCCTTGAAGCCGTGTGATCTAAGCGCGAATGCACGAGCACCTGCTTTTCCGATGTTGACAGTGTTGACAATTGGACACGTGCATTTTTATGTTTTGTTATGTCTCCTCCCTGTTTCTGTCATTGGCTGGGTTTTCAGGTGTTTCTGTATTGCCCTCAGCTGCAAGCAATTTAGACGCTGATCATGTCGGCATATATACCATGTGCCTCCCGGCATACAATGAGGACTATTAGATTGGTTTAGTTTAGATATAGTAGATATAGTGTTTTGTTTTTCAACCATATTTTCCTTGACCACGACCTAGATTCCTGCCTTACCTGTTTATCCCTGTGTGCGGATCGCCTGACCTTTTGCATGTTCCTGGATTACATTTATGGATTATGTTTGTGGATTTACCTGCTTGTTTCTCTCTTAAATAAAACTGTTCAAACTGCACTTGCATCCGACCATATCTTCGTTACATTTTGAGAGGTGACAGAATATTCCGCCCATCATGGATGCAGCACGAGGATTAGAGAGAGACTTCACGCTTCACAAATCATCTTGATCCAGTTTCCACAAGAGACTTTTGTGGACCTTCCCGATAGGCTTGATGGGTTTTTTGGCTACCCGGATTATTTTTTGGTCAATTGCCAAATATATTTTTCAGGTTTAATGGACCCTAAGCCCAGCGAGAGGCAATGGATTATGGTCATGGTGTCCTGGTTTTTTGCCCCAACTCGACTGCGGCTGTCGCTCTGCCTTCCTGCTCGGCGGAGATCGTTGCTCTGCCTACCTGCTTGGCTGAGGTCGTCGCTCTGCCTTCCTGCTTGGCTGCGGTCATCGTTCTGCCTTCCTGCACTGCTGTGTACATTGTTCTATTTCCCTGCAACACAGGAGGACTTCCCTTTGCTTTCCTGCTCTGCCGAGGACATCACTCAGCTTTCCTGTTCTGCCAAGGATGTCAATCTGCTTTCCTGTTCCGCCGAGGACGTCGCTCCGCTTTCCTGTTCTGCCAAGGACGTCGCTTTACTTTCCTGTTCCATTGCAGATATCACTGTGCTTTCCTGTTCTGCTGAGGACTTTGCTTAGCTTTCCTGTTCAGCTGAGGACTTTGGTTCGCTTTCCTGTTCAGCTGAGGACTTTGCTTTGCTTTCCTGTTCAGCTGAGGACGCCGCTCTGCTTTCCTGCGCTGCCATGAATGTCACTCTGCTTTTTAATTTCGCCAAGAACGCCGTGTGGTCTCCTTGATCTACTTGGGACATTTCACCCAGAGAGCCGGGGCTGCCAATGCCTGTGTCTCTCTCTTTAATAAAACTGTTCAAACTGCACATGCATCTGACTATATCTTTATTAAGTCTTGAGACGTGACAGTAAAGTGGTTAGGTGGTTGACTATACAATGTTTTATTTATTTTTTATCATCTTATCTCTTGCAGATATAAACGCATTGTACATTTTATATTCAGTGCTTCTATCCACCATTCCTATTAAATATAGCCAGTTTCTAGGTAAAGGATATCAGTCTGTCCGGTGTTGGTAAACATGACAATAGGCACTATGACATTCTGTGCTCCTGTCCTCTCGAGGTAAGTCTGGGACAAGAGACCCACACACATGGTGTCGGTTTTCTTTGAGAACACAATGGCATCCTTCCCCAAGCGCATGGAGCCCGACTTAAACCCGTTACCATAAAGACCCACTGGAACATGGCCTTTTATTGTCTGCTTATCACTGAAGCCAAAACTGAGAGAGAGAGAGAGAGAGAGAGAGAGAGAGGTCTGTCAGTAAAAGGAGAAACTATACACTGTTTACACATCAACAAATTTGTAGTTAAAATGAGTTGCTGGATGATCTAATTCCCCCTCTTAAGGATAACACAGGCTTCATGAACACACTCCTACCTGAGCATTTTGTGCATCTTGTCATAGTGCATGCCTTTTCCATTATCCATGAAGATGAGGCAGTCCTGGTCTTTGATCACTGATTTATTAATCCAGAGTTGTTTTGCACTGACATCTGGGTCATAAGCATTGTCTGTCAATAAAAAATAATAGGACAAATATGATACTATCTAATGTTAGTAAGACAAAGTTTCCCTTTCTGTTTGCATGTTTTTAGTTCTAAAACGCATAAACCTAAGTTAACCTTGAAAAAATCAAAATAATTAATTTTCATTTCATCTTCCATAACCTCTTTATTCCGTTCAGGGTAGTGGTAGATCCACAGACTATCCTGGGAACATTGGTAACGAGGCCTGGATACACGCTGGAACAAATGCCAGTTTATTGCATGGCCCCATTTTCAGTGTTTCATTGTTGGGGGTAAGTAACTGATGTTTTCCCACAATTCCAGTTAACAATACACACACACACACACACACACACACACACACACACACACTTACGTGTACACATACACATGTATGCGCACGCACAAGCATATGCACAAATTACTTCTTCTTGTATTCATATACAAAAGTATTTTTATTTCCTTGTTGTCTGCATACTGTATATTCTCCCTAAGGGTTAATCTCTAGAACTGTCCTTGTCAAGTAGCAACAACATTGCCAGTAGTTCAGAATGTGGAAGATCTCAACTCTTTATGAAAAAGGGTCCAGTAATCAGTTGGATGAAGGGAAGAAGAATAAAGAAGCAGGTTTGACTCACCGATCAATTCTGCTATCGCACTGAAGGGCCAGGTGTGGCTAGTGGAGTTTGTGTGTAGGTACCGTGGATTGATCTTTAGGAGGAAACGAATATGATAATCAAGTTCCATGACCCATAAGGCTGTACTAAATGATGAATAAATGTTCCAATATTTGTTTAGTGCTCTAGATTTACAGATTTATAAAGGGCAAATAGTAGCTTTTTTCATTTTACAAAGTCTCACAGAAAAAGTAGATAAGGTAACCTGCTTGAAAAAATTACCAATTGATTGCAAAATTGAGGTGGAAGAAGTGCGGGTAAAGTTGTTTTATTAAAGGAGGCAGGCAGACAAATCCAACATGCGAAACGGAGGTGTAGTCGAAAACTTGGTAATGGGAATGGGAACCTGTCTTATGCATGCATGAGCACTCTGGCTCTCCAAGCACTCTCCAAGCTGCAGTGCCGTCTAAAGGGGAGATTGTGACATAATCCCACCCCAAGGACGCGCCTCCTGGAGTGCCAGAAAACACATCTCTCCATTGGAGGTCCTGGCCCCCTGGACCAGGAGTCTGAACTAGGAGTCTGTGCAGCATCCTTAGCATACCAAGAAAGTAAAGCAATGTCCTAAGTGGTGCCGGACAGCAAAGCGACGAACTCAGCTGAACAGGAAAGCAGAGCAAGTGAGAGTGTGTGTAGGAGTGCATGTGCATTCATGAACCAGGTGTTCTAGTGCTCAGAAAGTTTACACTCTTTGAATGTTGATGACTGACATTGTTTACTGTGAACATGTGCAGTTGTTTTGTTTCTGTTCTGTCTCCTCCCTGTTTAGTCATTGGCTGTTGTTCGAGGGTGTGTCAACCATCAGCACTTAACAATGATTATGTTTGCTATATATACCACGCGCCTCCCAGTACATGGCATGGCATATTACATTAGATTAGTTAAGTTACGTACTTTGATAGATAGTTTAGTTTATACCACACTGTTGTAGCCCGTCTCTTGTTTCTCTGTTCACGTTTTATGTTTTGTGCTTTGACCTCGTTTCTAGTAACCTCAATTTTGGAAACGCAATATCATTCGAATAATGGGAGTTCCAGAAGGTTCTAACACATGTACAACTGCTGCTGTAGCAGCTTTGTTAAAAGAGAGCTCCAGCAAATTAAAGTGAGGAATTTGATTATCTCTGTTTTCCCTGACTACACAGTCAAGATAGCCCGGGCACGAGCTGCATTTAATGAGGTTCGGTGTCAGCTTCGTGATGTTGAGGGCGCTCGGTATGGAATACTTCACCCAGCTCGGCTTCGCATTACATATGATGGTGTCCAGAAGGATTTTATTTCAGCGGAGGAAGCAGGAGAATATGTGAAACTCTTGATATCAGGATGAAGTGTATCACCTGCACAGTGGCGTGTTCTTTTTATTTTTTTATTTTTTTAAGTTAA
>JAFFST010048205.1:2111-13217 GCA_022414735.1 Noturus placidus | reverse complement strand
GTCTGATGCTCCTTTCATTTCAATATTATCGCTTGTACAGTGCTCCTTGGGATGTTTAAAGCTTGGGTAATCTTTCTGTATCCAAATCCGGCTTTAAACTTCTCCACAACAGTATCTCGGACCTGCCTGGTGTGTTCCTTGTTCTTCATGATGCTGTCTGTGCTTTAAATGGACCTCTGAGACTATCACAGTGCAGGTGCATTTATACGGAGACTTGATTACACACAGGTGGATTCTATTTATGAACATTAGACATTTAGGTCAACATTGGATCATTCAGAGATCCTCACTGAACTTCCGGAAAGAGTTTGCTGCACTGAAAGTAAAGGGGCCGAATAATTTTGCACACCCAATTTTTCAGTTTTTTATTTGTTGAAAAAGTTTGAAATATCCAATAAATTTCGTTCCACTTCATGATTGTGTCCCACCTGTTGTTGATTCTTCACAAAAAATTAAAGTGTTATATTTTTATGTTTGAGGCCTGAAACATGGCAAAAGGTCGAACAGTTCAAGGGGGCCGAATACTTTCGCAAGGCACTGTATATATATGCCAGTGCCCAAGGTGGGGAAGACCTGGGTGGTGGTTGCCCTGTTTAAAAAGTTGGACCAGAGAGTGTGTGCCAATTATAGGGTATGACACGTCTCAGCCTCACTGGTAAAGTTTACTCCAAGGTGCTGGAATGGAGGGTTTGGCCGATAGTCGAACAATGTGGATTCCGTCCTGGTCATGGAACAATGGACCAGCCCTTTACTCTCGCGAGGATCTTGGAGGGGGCCTGGGAGTATGCCCATCTAGTCTACATGTGTTTTGTGGATCTGGAGAAGGTGTAAGGCTGGGTCCCCAGGGGGCTATCCAATCTCTGTACACCCAAAGCGAGAGCTGTGTCTGGATGCTCGGCAAAAGGTCGGACTTGTTCCAGGTGGGGGTTTGTGTTCGCCAGGGCTGCACTTTAACAATCCTGTTTGTGATGTTCATGGACAGGATATCAAAGCGTAGTCATGGTGGGAAGGGGTTGAAATTTGGTGACCTGAGGATCTCATTGCTGCTTTTTGCAGATGATGTGCTCCTGATGGCATCATCGGTCCGTGACCTCCAGCACTTATTGGATTGGTTTGCAGCCGAGTGTGAAGCAGATGTGATGAGGATTAGCACCTCTAAATCTGAGGCTATGGTTCTCAGTAGGAAACACATGGGGTGCCTTCTCCGGGCAATTTTCGTTCCTACCCTCACCTATGGTCCTGAAGGTTGGGTAGTGACCGAAAGAACTAGATCGCGGGTACAAGCGGCCGAAATGGGTGTTAAAGGAGCCAGTTGAGGTGGTTTGGGTACCTGGTAAGGATGCCCCCTTGGCGCCTCCGTAGGGAGGTGTTCCAGGCACATCCAGCTGGGAGGAGACCTCGGGGAAGAACCAGGACTAGGTGGAAAGACTATATTTCTACACTGGCCTGGGAACACCTCAAAATCCCCCAGTCAGAGCTGGTTAATGTGGCTCAGGAAAGGGAAGTTTGGAGTTCCTTGCTGGAGCTGCTACCCTCGCGACCCGAAGGCGTTTGAGGATAGATGGATGGAAATTATGTATATACTGTATACATGTACGTATGTATGTGTGTGTGTGTGTGTATGTATGTATATATATATATAACATTACATGGGGAGCTACCCTGAGTTCTTTTCTATTTATAAAGAGAACCATCAACCACACACGTAATCAAACAAATGCTTTAACCTTTAATTTTTTTTATTAATATAGACACAAAATTTAACAAGTAAGCTGTCGTCCAACATTCAACTACAGTTTTAAATTATAAACAGTTCTCAGAATCCCTTAAGTTTTAAACTTCACAAATGAACTAACAAACAAAATAACAGTATTAAGTTCCCCGTTGCAGGCCTGAATGTAGCTGGCATACGTAGAAGCCTCAAACAAAATGGCTGCTTCACTACGAGGACAAGAACTAAAAAAATCGTACCGTGATCAACAATGGCATCACAGTCACGCGGTGGTATTGCATGATAAGAAGAGAGGATTCACTCACAGGTAGTCCTCCGCGAAATCCACAGCTCCTTTCTGTGTGACAAACACAATCTCTGCACCTCCAGTTGGCTTTTCACTAATTTATTAGCAAAGTCCATGTGTGCACTAGTATCCAAGCCTTAACAGCTAGCTCTTAGCTATTATACTCTTTCCACGGTAATATAACGACTCCCTGAGGTTATACTGTCCACAGATACTTATTACACCACTACAGTTGCACATACTGCTCTGGTCGATCACTTAATTCGCAGTGATGGTAATTGAGAGAAACATAAAAACCCGAATCAATTTAAATAATGACACTATTTACCACCTCGCTATATATGTATATATATATTTGTGTATGTGTATATGTATGTGTGTGTATATATAAAATGAAAGCATTACAGAACTTAGTCTACGGAACAGCGCGGCCTTGTTACTAACACATCAATTCAGTTATAATAAACGACAGAATTTACACTGCAAGTGGCAACTACAACATATGATGACAATAGACTTAAATGAAACTAAATCTTATAAGCAGCTTGCCCCAGTTTCTCCTGCCCCTTAAACACAGTGGAGAATTTTGGATATAAACATAAGTTGGTGCTCGTGCAGCACTGTTTGATCTCTGCTGTGTTTAATATAAAATGCACCCCTGTCTTAGAGGATTTTCTTCCTTAGTCTCGTGACTATTTCGGCTCTGTCTGATTGAGACTGCGGTCATGTTGGAAATAAAAGGTAACGTTGATAAACAGTAAGCTGAAGAAAGTCAGTGTCTGTGACTCTGGGTATTAGGCTAAAGCTAGCAGCATCGCATTACATCCGTATGACACCTGCGTCGTCGACTACACTTCCTGTTAGCAAAAACCGCCTGTGTTTCTTTTGAGATGATATTACCTTTCTAGAATCCACACACTGGACTGTAGAGTGCACAGTACATATTGTAATTGTGTAGTACATCATTTGGGACACAACTTTAGTATTTACTCTCCGAAGCGTCTTTTTGGAACAGAAGTAACTTAATGAGTAAATGCACCTCGTGCCGTGTGCAGACCAACTATTCGATAATGAGATTCGTTGACAATGATTTTCATAACTGATTATTATCGATTTTATCGATTAGTTGTTGCAGCCCTACTATAAAGATCTACATTAAATATTTGTGTGATTAGTGATGAGAAATCATGTGTAAGTTAGGTCAATTGTCTTGTTCATCTAAAAATTATCAGTAACAGTAAGTTTGGCATTAGTAAAATTGGGCGGCAGTCAATAGAATTTGTTACAAATCTAAAATTACAAAGCTGTTAGTTATTAAAGGTGGGTAATTTGGTGGTCAAGCCATTATTACAGAAAACAATTCTTTTAACACATGGAGACAAAATCTACTATTATTTAAGCATCCTGAATAATTTTATTGTTTTTCAGATGTACCACTGCTCAGACTGTGGGAAGAGTTTTACTAAAAGTCATCATCTCAAAGATCATGAGCGCATTCACACCGGAGAGAAGCCGTATCACTGGACAGTGCGGGAAGAGCTTTTCGCGTCAGAGTAATCTCCAACGACACAAGCGCAATCACACATGAGAGAAGCCGTATCACTGTGGACAGTGTGGGAAGAGTTTTACCCATCAGAATAGTCTCCAAATACACGAGCATATTCACACAGGAGAGAAGCCGTATCACTGTGTACAGTGTGGGAAGAGTTTTACCCATCAGAATAGTTTCCAAATACACGAGCGCGTTCACACAGGAGCGAAGCTGCATCACTGTGGACAGTGTGGGAAGGGCTTTACTTTTCATAGTAATCTCCAAGTACACGAGCGCATTCACACAGGAGAGAAGCTGTATCCCTGTGTACACTGTGGGAAGAATTTTCCTCAGAAGACTAATCTCCAAGTACATGAGCGCATTCACACAGGCGCGAAGCCGTATCACTGTGGACAGTGTGGGACGAGTTTTACTCAAAAGAGTAATCTCCAAATACATGAGCGCATTCACACAGGAGAGAAGCCGTATCACTGTGGACAGTGTGGGAAGAGTTTTACCTATCAGAATAGTCTCCAAATACACGAACGTATTCACACAGGAGAGAAGCCGTATCACTGTGTACAGTGTGGAAAGGGTTTTACCCAACAGAATAGTCTGCAGATACATGAGCGCCTTCACACAGGAGAGAAGCCGTATCACTGTGGACAGTGTGGGAAGAGTTTTATGCGTCAGAGTAATCTCCAACGACACAAGCGCATTCACACAGGAGAAAAGCCGTATCACTGTGGACAGTGTGGGACGAGTTTTACTCAAAAGAGTAATCTCCAAAAACATGAGCGCATTCACACAGGAGAGAAGCCGTATCACTGTGGACAATGTGGGAAGAGTTTTAGTGACCAGAGTGCCCTCCACAGCCACCAACAGAGTCATATAGGACAGAAGCCATACTTCTGTGGACAATGTGGGAGGAGCTATACTCGTTCAAGTTCATTAAGGACACACAAGTGCTCTAACATAAAGCCATCAGATCTTGACATGTAAATTTGTCAAGTTTAAACATTGTGTTTAGTTCAGCCTATTCCCATAAAAAAGCTGTACAATTTTGTAAATGTGAAAAACATTTTTTGATCGCTCAGTTACAATGCAGATTAAGATGAAAAGTCCACATTTTTTTGTATCTAGGCAAATAATGTCAAGTTTTGCAGATGTACTGGTATAGAAGCACGTATTTTAAATGAGACCAAGTTGGATTAGTGTCTTAGATACAAAGGGAGGATAAAGGTAATGTATTATCCCATTGTTCCCTATTGTTCTGTGTGTATGGTTAAGAATATAGAAAAATAATTATAAATGATATTGTGATGGATTAGGGTTATTGTGGTGATATTGTCCTATAGAATACTTAAACATGAAAAGTGTCAGACATATTGTTATATAAGAGCATTATTGTCCTCAAAGTATATTTCGCTTGTTTGAAATGGCACTATGACTTTTGCAGTCTTCCTCAAAGTTAATTTTATAGATCTAATGTCTCTGACAGTCAGGTAGTAGTCCAGTGTACAAGCTAAACAGAAGAGAAACAGAAGCTATGCAGCGCAGTTGCGAAAGGGAGGTGCTTGTGAGCAACCTTCTGAAATTTAAAATGATAAATGGGAGAAACTACAGGCATGTGCTCTTCATGATCACACCCATGTAGAGCCATTGTAAAAGTTGTCAATTATAATCATCAAATTAAGAGGAATGAACACTTGGAAATATTTCTGTCTGTGTGTAATGAATGTATACATTATACTGGTTTCACTTTTTTAATGGAATTACTGAAATAAACCAACTTTTTGATGATATTCTAATTTTATGACCTTTCATATAACTTTTTGTGCTTCAGAATAATTTGTTGTGGCCAGTTTTAGTGTTTCATAAGATAAAGTTTATTAGTTAAAATATAAGAGCACACAAAGTTATTGTCTAAGCCAGCAATAGTTAAAAAAATGAATGAAACAAAGATGAATTGAATGACTAAGGAATGAATCAATAAATGAATGGAAAGGTTTTGACGTTTACACTTAAAGTTGCTATATGTAAGATTGACGAGTAGCAATGAAAATAGTTAATACAGTCCACATTTAGAATAATGGAGCGTTGTCTGTTACACACCCAGACTTGAAGCTTAAGCGAGTTGCCAGAATGGGGACACGCAACAGGAATGAGCGATGAGCTTTACACTGCAGGTTTATCAGGTAATGTAAACGTTTGCAATGTTTTTATTGTTTGCAAATTATAAACCGGCTCACAAATTATAAACAAACACCCAGTGTTGTTTGCCTGCAAACCTGTTTGAAAACTGACAACCCAGTGGTGTTAAAATACTATTGGGAGATGGGGTCATACAGTCCAAAACATACACAGACTTTCATATAGCTAGTGTCCAAATGAAGCTATCCTTCAGGAGGAGAAAAAAGAAAAAGTGCACCAAGAATATTATTGATATTGATATTCAACTTCCATTAAAGAATATTAACTAATGTTTATTGCAATCAACTTACTGTATGTTGTTTGTTTACAGGGAAATTACTCTAAAAAAACATTAAAGGATGGAGGTTATTTGAAGTTTTATGAGCTCAGAAAGTTTTGCTTAGGGTCCCCTTAGTGTTTTCGATCACAAAGATCCACTGTACCAAAAAAAACATACTCGAGTCATATACAGAGACAGCTCTAGATATAAACTTGCCATAAAGAATGTTAAATATAATACATATAAATGTCCTGGATCTAACTGTACTAACATCAAGCTAACAGATGGTGTGTGAGGTACATAAGGAACATTTAACATAAAATTAACATTGTCAAGCTTTTGTGGTCTTTACTCACCATGAAATATAACTGCTATTAACTAATTAATGTGTGTGCATGTGTGTGCATGTGTGTGTGTGTGTGTGTGTGTGTGTGTGTGCTCCATTAACTGTATATCCACGATTGTGATGGTGATCCTGAAGTAAAAATTTTACGATTTGCAGATCATACAAACATTTTCTTATTTCTTAAAGGAACATATATACACACAATAAAAATCTATTCATTGATCTTACTGTGTAAGTGTGTATCCTTGACAGGGTTGCAGAAATCTGAAAACTATATCAGGAACACTGGGCTCAAAGGATCATGGACTGGATGTCGTTCCATCAGAGGATGTTCAAAAGGAATATATGGATGTGGAGGTCAGGTGTCCCTATACTTCTGGCCATATAGTGTTGTTAGCTATATTCAAATGGACCCTGCCAAGACAGAGCAACTTGGAGAAGAATTCTCTTTTCAAATAGCCTGTAAACACAAACATCTTCTGTTGGCCTGGAAAGGTGTCCAGTTCGATAGTATGCACAACATTACATTTTTATAATGCAAATTCTAGCTTGCATTTATAATGAAAAATCTTATGATATATGGAGATGTCAGAGACATGTGTCTCACTCAGAGGTATGGATTGGTCTATTAAAGTAGGCATTCCCACTTTTAAATATATGTATTCCATGCATGGTATTGTAGCGTTTGGGGAAAAACAGGAAAACAACATAAAATCATAAAATCTCCTAAAATCCAGAGAGTAAGCGAGAATGTCCCATGCAACAGAATACTACAGTCCATGACAAATAATATTATAGTTTTATGCCTGAATGTCTCTTTACCTCCCTTTAAAAATCAGACAAACATGTATTTTTCTCTTACTGAAAAAAAGCACATGAAAAGGTCATGAAATTGTATTTTTTTTTTTTGTCCCCAATTGTATTTTAACCAGCCGGTTCATGCAGGAATTACTTTGATGTGAAACTGTCTTAGTTGTAGTGTGATATAGCTGTAGTATGATGCATTATTCTCATCTAGTGCTGTCCATCCATCCATCTTCTATACCGCTTATCCTTTTCAGGGTCACGGTGAATCTGGAGCCTATCTCAGGGATCATCGGGCACAATGCGGGGTACAGCCGGGACAGGGTGCCAATCCATCACCGGGGACAATCACACACACACACACATACACACCCATTCATACACTATGGACACTTTAGAAATACCCTGCATGTCTTTGGACTGGGAAGGAAACCGGAGTACCCGGAGGAAACCCCCGACGCACGGGGAGAACATGGAACCTGTGGACTGTTCTGAGTGATTTTGCTTGTCTACCAATAAAAAAATAAATTAAAAACTGTTATGATGAAATAAAAATATTCATCTTTTGGTGTCATATTTTGACTTCCTCTGTGAAATTAACCATCGTGACATTTTAAAAATGTAGTTATGGTTAGATTTATAATAATAACAGCAGTAGCAATAACAACAACCACAGTGTTTTTTAAAATAGTTTCGCATGTTTTAATAAATGTATTTTTATTTAGCTTTATCCTTTACAACATGTATTTAAAGTTGATCTGTAAAGAATTATAAAAACTTTTAGTCTGTAAACTCAGAAATGTTGTCAATTTCAACAGCAGGAAGTTGGTTAAAAATGTCTTACCCAGTAACACACTGTGCCAATGTTGACAGAAATTCCAGAAATTATGAGGAAGAAGGTGATTGAAATACATCAGTCTGGGAATGGTTACAAAGCTATTTCAAAAGCTCTGGAACTCCGAAGAACCACAGTGAGAATCGTTATCTCCACCTGGAAAAACCCGGCATGGTGGTGAACCTTCCCAGAAGTTGCAGATCCCTCCTTGGCTAAAATGGGATTTAAAAAAAACTTATTTTAATGTCAAATCCATAAATATATGATAAACATATGAAAACAATATGATGTAAAAAATATAATAATAATAATAATAATAATAAAAGTCATTTTCCAAGAGTTTTCTTTGTTTAATTAATAAACCATTATTGATTGTCATTAGTAGTTACTATTTTAAATATTTATATTTTTATATTTTAAATTAAAACACAACATTTTGATGTTTTGATCATGTTCTAGTTTATTTTTATTATATTATCTGTTAAATATTGTGACTATGGGACTTTTTAAAAGAGGCATTGTCAACATTTACTATTTTCATATACTTTCAGTGTGTAAAATTAACTGTTAAAGGTGAACGTGAAATTCACAGTCAAAATTAAAATAAATATCTAAATAATATATGCAGTGTGTTATAGTAATGTATTGAAAATGTATTGCAAATGAGGAGGAAGAGTTGTAAAACATTTAGAAATACAAGCAAGTTAAAACATATTTACAAATACACCAGACAAATATCTTTATATATGTATAAACAAAATTGCACACAATTCCACAATGGTAGAGAGAGAGAGAGAGAGAGAGAGAGAGAGATAGAGAACACACAACAAATAGAATGAGATTCATGGACAACAGTATTACACAGTGTTTGTGGCTTTGTAACTATTTATCAAAATCCAAGCCTCATAGAATGGGGACTACTGATAGTCTGCCCATGTCATCTCTGCATTCATTCCCTGTGCCTGATACAGGGAGAGCACTTCAACAGGACTTAGCTCATGATTGAGCTGTAAGATTCCTGTGTCTGTAGAGGATCCCTTCCTTCGCCTCAGGCAGCCTATCTGTTACATGCTGAATCCACCACACCTTTAGCATTGAGGGTTTAAAAAGGAAGATGTTGTTGGGATCCTTAGCAAGGTGGAAATGTTGAAGCACTTCTTCCACTCTCTGGACCAGCTCTCCAATATTTGTCACTTTTGTCCTGCAGTGCTGTCTGATGTGCTGCTTGGTGGGATTAGCAGACTCAATACCAGCTATACAGATGATGGTGCACCGACACAAACTCCCTGGTGATCCGCCACATACAGTGAAATAAGTACAACTTAACAATAATGTTGTCATTGTACTTCATATAAGGTGCTGGGTCCATGACTCTGAAAGCAGCACAGCAGTCCCTAAGTACACAAAAGGGAAATTTAAAAAATCAGTTAAACATATTCATTACACTATTTGATGTGATGTGATTAATCATACCTGTCCACCCACTGGTACGTGGTCTTGGGGATACCAGCAGCATTGTAGTGATTGGCCAGCCCACAGTACTTTGACTCTAAGGACCACTCACTTTCAGATTGCAGTATCAACAAGGACAGGATCATTTAGTCCTCATTCATCACAGAGTAGGATGGCATTGTGCCAGATGAGAGAGTCACTTTTCCAGCAACTTTGCGTGTGTGATCTGACCTGAACAGCTGTCCAAAAGTGCCTTGTGGGACCTGAGTGAGAGCTGCCTCCTGCCGCTGATATTCTTGAAGAAGGCACTCCACCAGATAGTGTGCAGTCACAGATACCCCATACCACCCATCAGTGTCCTCATAACTCCCAAACGTTGCTGGTGTGTCATCCTTTCTCAGTGCCCCAGTGATGGTCCTCTGTCCATACAACCTTGCTTCAGCATCCCTGATGTTCGGCACGCTGAGCTCTTTCGTACTTCAGGTGATGCACCTCAAACATATTGTTGACCAAATCATTTGGTGATTTTCCAGAGTGCCGCAGTTCATCCATCACTGATTTACAGATTGCCTTCTTGCGGGTGAGTAAGGCTGGCACGATGTTCATAAAGTGCTGTGGTAGCATGTCTAGCCACTGGAGTTTATCAGCGAACCAGCATGCTTTGCATGCTTGACAGCACAGACAAGAGGAAAGGATATAATATTGCCTACTGGTACCAAGAAACACTCTGGGTCTTCCCACACCAGAGGAAACAACCTGAGGATGTGGACAGCTGTAAAGACAAGGCAGGATGTAATTTCTCCTGAGACTTTCCATAATACCGTGCTCCGGTTTCCAGATGAAGAATAGATTGAGCTGGAAGTATTTTAGTGATGGCAGACCTGTGATGGCTTCTATAAGCTCAGGCTGAGGAGGATAACACCACAAGGAAACCATGTTCATAAGGAATCTCATGGGTCGTGATTCTGGCCAGAGTCCCATGGCTTCCATCTCTGTTTTCATCCAGATTTTTTGCTGGAGGGAACAGTTTCAGCAGTTAAAATCTTGGACGTAACTGGAAACAGGGGCGACTGTGTGGAGAGAACTGGTGCATGTTCAGCAGGTCCTGACAGCACAGCAGCTGTTGGAGGTGCTGTAGGTATTGACAGAGCAGCTAGTGGTGGTACACTGGGAAGTGATGCAGGGGCTTCACTCTGTGAGGAAGTGCTAGGCACAGAAGGTGGTGGTATGTAAGGATGTGTAGCGGAGTGAATAATTCCACTTGCTATTAAAATGTAAGTTTTCATTTAGCCAGTAATTTCTATACGAGACAGGCTTTTCATGTAACACCAGCGCCATCTATCGGTGCTACTCTGCTGACGTTAGGGTGAGTTCTTATTCATAACCACCAGTCTGCAGTAGCCTGTCTGGTGGTAAGTTGCATATATTGAGCTCCGCTGGTATGTACAGTGGTGTGAAAAAGTGCTTGCCCCCTTTCTCATTTCCAGTTCCTTTGCATGTTTGTCACACTTAAGTGTTTCGGAACATCAAACCAATTTAAACAATAGTCGAGGACAACACAAGTAAACACAAAATGCAATTTGTAAATGAAGGTGTTTATTATTAAAGGTGAAAAAAAGTCCAAACCATCATGGCCCTGTGTGAAAA
>JAFFST010048200.1:98259-115681 GCA_022414735.1 Noturus placidus | reverse complement strand
GATCACCCGGGCCGGGATTCGAACCGCCAACCCTACGATTAGTGGATTAGTGGATAACCCGCTCTACCGGCTGTGGAGTCGCCTATCATATCATATCACTATCAATGTACTCCGCTTCACATTGTACCAAATCACAGCACCCAAGTGTGGATTATTTTCCATTCAGATAAGATTCAATTCCATTTCTCTCAGAATCTTAATTATGATATGCAAATTAAAAAGACGACCACATGAATATGCAAATGAACACGTGGCGAGATTTGACTGTCAACACATGACCACCACCACACCTCGGTTTTGCCGCCGAGTGACAGGCTGCATCCCTGCCACGTGAACACAGCGATCTTCGAACCAGGCCCGAACGTGTACTTCTTGTTCCGGTTCAGTTCGGACCCGAACACCTCGGCTAAACCGGACAGAAGTTCGAGCTGCACCCGCTCTCCGGCCTCGACCTCAAACCGCAACTCGGTCTCCTTCTCCAGGTCAAAGCGCGAACCCCCGCCGCTCCCAGCACCTCCTCCGGAGCTCGGGCCTTCGTCACCGGCTTTCTCGGGCGCTTCAGTGCTCATGCCTGGAAGAGGAGAGCACAGGAATTCTCTTCTAAACCAACTTTAACCAAGTGTACTTACTTCCTACCAGCCCCTGTATAATCACTCACCTACCATACATGCTTAAATTCAAACCACAATTAGCGTTATTCCTACTATACTGGCTTATTATACTTTAAATGGTTCGTCTGCAATCATTGCTGGCTACTGATTAAATACGTCTCTAGGAGTTAGCTGTTAGCTATGATGTGCTAGAAAGTAGCACCTTGGCTAATTTATTTGATTTATCGTTATTTTATTTAAGTCCGTTCAACCGCTAAAAAGCTCATATGAGTGTTTAACTCAGGTAAACTGCCTTACTTTTAAAGAAAAAAATAATAATTCCAAAATGTATTCCACGTGTTTTCAAACCATCCACCAGTCAGGGCAACTCGGTCTCATGTTGATGACGTAGAACGAAAGCGCTGAACCGGTGCCCCGCCCCCAAAACTGTGACGCACTCATTCAAAGAGGCTTAACGGACAATTAAAGAAAAACAGAAGCGAAGTAGTACAAAAAAAAAAAAAAACAGATTTTTATTAATTTTTTAAAAATCTTTGATACACTGTAGAATTCAATACGATGTTTATAGAAGATTTTAATATTTACATTTATTCATTTAGCAGACGCTTTTATCCAAAGCGACTTACAAATGAGAGCACACACACACCAATGGGAGCAGAGCTGCATGCAAGGTGCTAGCTTGCCATCGGGGGCAACTTAGGGTTCAGTGTCTTGCCCAAGGACACTTCGGCATGAGATCACCCGGGCCGGGATTCGAACCACCAACCCTACGATTAGTGGATTAGTGGACAACCCGCTCTACCGACTGAGCCACAGCCGCCCATACCAAACATACACTACATACACTATATGGCCAAAAGTATGTGGATACTTAACCATCACACCCATACGTGGGTCTTCGGCACAAAGTTTGAAGCACACGATGGTATAGGGTGGCTTTGTATGCTTTAGCATTACAATTTATTTTCACTAGAACTGCACCCCAAGTGTCCTCGCCAAACAGCAGTGCCTGACCTCACTAATAATCTTTCTAATATAGCTGAATGAACACAAATTCCCACAGCAATACACCAAAAATCTAGTGGAAAGCCTTCACAGAAGAGTGGAGCTTATTATAAACAGAAAAAAATAAATAAATAGAAATTCTGTAAGGGGTTGTTCAACAAGGACATCACACAATGGTGTGATGGTCTGGTGTCCACATAATTCTGGCCGTAGAGTACCAAACCCATTTCCCAAGAAGTCATGAAGCGCAAGTCTACAGAAACATCTAATAATCTAACCACGGTTAAAGTAAGTAAAGTTCAGCTTGTGAACGAACTCAAAAGAAGTAAACAGAAGATCACGAGGAGGCAGCAATGATCCAGGTTAGGATGCTAAACACATCAGTGAACAGACTGGAAGTCATCCATTTGGTCCATCCTCATCATTATGCATCCAAGAAACTCCAGACGATTAACTGAAACTTAAGGTAAAAACACATTTAATTTAGTAGTCATTTACATTCCCTGAAGAGAGTTTGGAGTAGAATACGAATCTGAATTTTAATGACATTTTAATTAAGTGTCAAACATTCATTAGCATGTTGTTTCATGGTTAAATCCATTAAAATTCACACCTTTCCTCACAATTTCTACTTGCTCTTCAGGGCATCCTCCAGGGAAGTTACAACCTCAGCAGGCTCTGGAAACTTCAGTTTACGGGGAGGACCTTTCTTTAGACCAGTCCACAACACCAACTCTGAAAAGAGTGAGAAAGGGAGAAATATTGTACAAAAGGAGCTTTTATATAGATCCTCCAAATAAAGCTGCTCATGACATGCTGTGTGGGCAGAGTCTGTAAAGTATATAAAGTGTGAGCTGTTTAAGCATGGATTCAAGACTTTGAGTGTTCTCCGAATTGTCACAAGTACAACATTATACCATATGCACAAGTCTTAAAATTTACCAAATTATTGACTGAATTTTCAGTTTTTGGTACAGAGACTAAAAGAAAATTAAGTGTACCGAAGGTGCTCTTAATGACTAGTAGTAAGTGCACATCAGACTATACTAGCTTTAAAAAAAAAAAAAAAACAAAAACATTCACTGGGGTCTTTTAAAATTACATTGTGTCATTTTTGCCATTTAAAACCATGGTTGTATGTTGTGCTGTAAAACTACCTTTTGTCCCCTCAGTTAGAGTGACCTCAAAGCTGTTCCGTCGAGGCTTCTGGGGGTTGAGCACCACATGAAGCTCAGGATGTGCGGAGAGGAGAGCGTCACGCACAGCGTTGGCATTCCGCCCATACACACGTCAGCTTTTACTGTGAGAGAGAGAGACCCCCACCATACTAAACACTGAGAATACAGACATGTAAAATGCATTTAAATATCATCTTTGGACATTTTTAATATAAAAAAGTAAACAAAAAACTTCCTAACAGAACAAAGTTATTGTTTTACATTAAAACTCACCCTTCCCACTAAGGAATACCATTAAAAATCAGAATTTCAAGCATTGCAAGAACACAATACAAGAACAATTTTACATACAAGCTTGTTTATAAAAAAAAAATAATAAAAAAAAAATAAAAAGGTAAAAAGACTATTCAGAATTCCCAAAACAGAGCTGTTATGTAAAGGAGAGCCAACCTTAGCAAGATTCCTGTAGTAAAATAAAGAGGTAAACCAAATACATTTACAGGGGGGGGGGAGGAAAATCAAACTCCATGACTGAGATACTAGTTATGTTCAGGTTTTAAAGGATGGATTTGGATCCGAATCCCATCCTGGGTCACGTCTTTGTAACGGTATACTCTTTCCATTTTACTGGAAACATCTGGCATGTAATATTCAAAAACAATCATGTGTAATCAAGTGTATTCAATTTGACTTCAGTTTTGCAAAACCAATCAATTATAAACGGTTCCTTAATCATGTAGAAAAATCAATCAGTCGTCCAGGATTTGAATTAGCAACAAAGCAAATGGTTTTCCTTCTACGCTGCATACTAACCAGTGTTCAATGATGACTCTCTGGCCTTCATCATCGTCCTGTTCACCCTCGTTTCCTTTATCCTGCTTTGCCACGGGCTCTGCCTCTGCAATCACGTCTGCCTTACGCTTTGCCCCACGACCTGCATACACACAAACAAAATATAGTATCACTATATGGAGACTGTAGTGTACTTTACACCAATCGCAGTGCAGTGGTCAGAATAATAGCAACTTATTTACCTAAACCCTCTTTTAAAGGGACTTGGAGGTCATCAATGCATGTTTCAACAGTTTAATCCCAAATAAATCCCTATAGGTGCAATACACAAGTCATGAAATAATGGCTTCTGCATCCTTAATTGTGCCCAATTTAAGACGTGTGATTAGGCCAATGTCTTAATCTCGACCTAAACAGAGCGATTCAGCGGCACTTTAGTCTATCCAGCTCTTTCACCTCCCCATACATACACTTTGCTCAAACAGATCAGCTCCCAAAGCTTCATGCTAATACCAGTCATCACCATCAAACCCATCGTCTAGTAGATCATGCATCTGTGTGTATAGCTTGCATAGCATTCTGGGATTTTGAATAATGTTGAATTTCTCATTAATGACTGAACATCAGACAAAAATGGTTGAATGAGTAGATAAAAGCTATTATTCTTTTGTTTCTGCAGAGATAAGTTCAAAACCTGACTTCTTCCTTGTGCATGAACATTTCTCATATAAAACATTTCGACACAAGTGTTGGACAACTACTAACATCTCAGGATTAACACAAATACACCACCAACGCCCAAACGAGCACCAGAGACGTGCACAAATATGTCATAAGGATACTTAAGTGTGTTTCAGGGTGGACTTCCTTTAAATAAATCTTGCCACTTTGGCCTTTTAATCTTATGCAAGACTTAAATGAATTCTATTCTAAATGAAAGATTCTATCTTTCTAGTATTCATTCAAGTCGTAGCACTACGCCGAATAGTACTTTAACGTTCTTATTAAATATTTCTAACTCTTGAGGACTCACGTGACCAGTTACACTGCTCTCAGGATATTCTGGAAATGCACGTGCATGTTACATGATTAAAATGGCTCAGGTAAGCACGTGCTCAAAAGACCAAAAATCCTTTTCACTTAGCTCATAGTGTTTGGAACTAAATGCACTCTATAAAATAGATTAAAAACATGGTCTTATATCATTTGTACTACTTTGGAACTAAATGCACTCTATAAGATAGATTAAAAACATGGTCTTATATCATTTGTACTACTTTGCACGAGATGGATATAGAAGGACACAAAAGGATATGAACCCCGTGTAATTTCGAAATGCATCACTTATCTTGTGTTTTCTGTCTCTTCTCAGTTAAACTGAGATATTTTCTAAGATGCATGCCTTAACTATAATTTAAACCAAGATAATAATCAGAGATTTATTATACCTGCTTTAGCGCGCGCCGCCATTCTCGTGCACAACAACAGAGCGAAGTGATGAGGCGCGCCATCTAACCGTGGAGGAGAGCCATGACTGCCTTTAATACTCACGGTCCACTTTATTAGGAACACCCGTGCACATGCACTTTCACTTGGATACAACCGCACACACGTGCATACAGACACAGGTCAAGAGCTTGTGTGATCTGGACAGTTAAAGTTTGGGGAGGAAAACCAAAACAGGTGATACCCCCCCCCCCCCCCCCCCCCCACACACAATCTTCAGCTGTGAGGTTTCTGTGATCCTGTGCCTGATAGGAGTGACACTCAAAGGTTCAATGTGTTGTGAGTTCTGAAATGCTTTTCAGCTCACCATGGATGTAAAGAGTTGTAACCACAGAATGGGGAAAAGGGCTGGTTGGAGTATTTCAGAAATTGCAGAGGTCTTTCACACATAACAGTGTCTAGAGTTTACACGGAATGATGCGAAAAACAATCAAAAATGCAGTAACAACTGGAAATGCATTGTTGAGAAAGGTCAGACTGGTTCGAGATGACAGGAAGGCTATGGTAACCATGCTTTACAACCATAATGAGCAGAAAAGCATTTCAGAACATACAACGCGCTGAAAGTTGAAGTGGATGGACGACAACAGCAGAAGACCACACCAAGTGGCTCAACAGTAAAGGCTCTCGGTTACTGATCAGAAGATTAGGGATTCAAGCCCAGGTACTGCCAAGCTGACAATGTTCGGCCCTTGGGCCCTTAACACTGTCTACTCAAGAGGTGTCATATCATGGATTACCCTGTGTTCTGACCCCTGCTTCCTAACCATCTGGGATATGCAAAGAAAAGAATTTCACTGTGATTTATATGTGATATATAATGGCTTCTTCTTCAGGTTCCACCCCTGTTAGCTTAGAACAGTAACAGGATCACCAAAACTGGACAGTTTTGGAAAACAAATTGACCAGGCACGGTTTCTGAAATGCTCAAACCAGCATGTCTGGCACCACCAAGCATGCAATTTTGTGCGTATTTTACTTTAAAAAATGTAAATTTAAGATTTAAGATAAAGTTTACTGATATAATTTGACCTTAAGGATCACTCATGTACCTTTAAAAAAAGCTTCACTCTTTAAAATCTAAATAAAGGTCGCTGCTGAAAAACAATAGAAACCCTCATAGAATTTGTTATAGTTTTAATGGTTATAATGGGAATTGTATTGGTTTAATGGTCCCTGTGGGTCTCTACTGGTAATTTGTTGCATTCTATTGGTGGTATGTTATGTCTAGTGGATACCATTAAAGACTGATAATGGTTTTAATGCTTAGCTGATATTTTATAAATGGTATTTGTAGTGGTTTGTAATGGTAATTATATTGTTTTTGTCAACAGGGTTACATTACATGCACCATACCAGATAAAACGATACATACTTCTGTCTTACTTATGTCTGATAGGTTGTGGATGAAAAGAATATTTACATCTACTTTGATTTTTCATCTTAAAAGATATTCCAATGGTAATTAAGGGGCATCTGTAAAGCCTAACACACTAAATGTCTTGTTAGTCAAAATAAATTTCAGTATTGTCAGCTGCACGTACACAACGTGTATAGAATTGACAAGTAAAGTCTTGTAAAATAAATTCTCAATCATTAATGTTAATGTCTCTTAGTAATTATAAAGGACTAAAACTATGAACATGAATTCTTTGGGCTCAGACCGAAATCCCTGGAACACCGGGTGTGAAGCTGGAATACAACCTGATGGGATCAAAGGGAACCATGTACACACCTAGGAACAATTTAGAAAAACTGTCATGTTTTGGGGAAGTGGAAGAGAATGAGAATCCTGAGTAAACCCACACAGACACAAGGAGAACACGTGAACATCCACAGACAGTAAAATAAGCTCATTCATAAATCTTTTATTCATGATCGTCATTTATATTTGACACGATCACAAAACACATGTGAAGCAGCAATTTCAAAGTTTATTCATACTCATACTTTTGTTCCAGAAATATGAAAACCAAATCATTAATCAGATAATTATGTTTAATATTTATTCTGTATTTTTGCAAAGCTTGTGAAGTGACATTAAGATCTTAACAGGAAAAAAAACCAGTAACCTGACATGTGACCTCTATGATCTACAATTCAAATAAAGCAAATCTAAATACAAGTGCTGTGTAGAGCAAAATCTATCATATCTCTAGTGCTCTGCTGTTTATTACTTCTGAAGGAATGGATGTATTGGTAACAGATGAGAAAATCCAGTTCCTTTAACCAAAGGTGGAGTTGTTCCAGGCCACGTTCGATGCATCCATGTCGAAAAAGTTAATGTAGATCCTGAGGAAAGAAAAAAAAAAAAACACAGTGCTGTTGAATTCTCAAATCTGATTGGTCAGAAGGCATTGATTAATGTCCTATAACAGCAGCTGGTTTATATTAATGCACTCGCTCTAATACGTTATCATTTCTATAGCAACAGTTTGTTCACAGGGACTTGTATGGCAGATGTGCCACATAATCTAAGCCCAATAGGAAACTTTAAAACGGTGTTGTTATTTAACAAAACAAAACCTGTAACTTCAAATATGGTAAATGCTGCACTTATATAGCGCTTTTATCCAAAGCGCTTTTACACTGTGTCTCATTCACCCATTCACACACACACACACACCAATGGTAGCAGAGCTGCCATGCAAGGTGCTAGCTTGCCATCGGGGGCAACTTGGGGTTCAGTGTCTTGCCCAAGGACACTTCGGCATGGGATTCGAACCACCAACCCTAAGATTAGTGGACAACCCGCAGCCGCCCTACGTATGTCGCCCTAAATATGGTGAAGCTTTCTGTAAGGAAATTTATTTAACATTTACGGAAGGAGTCTCCAGTGTCAGCGCTTTGTAACAGTAAGTTTTCCACCACAGGAAAACTTACACCCAAGTCTTCAGGACTAGGGAATTAAATTTGTGCCAGATGTATTGAACGTAACCTTTTGAGAAACGAACAAAAACATACAAGGAGAAAGAAGAAAAACTCTCAGAAATAGAAAACAGTGAACTCTGTGGCAAAAATTTAACATGATCTTCAAATGAACACCATCCTTTGTTAACAGTTTTCTAAGCTTCGTTTTCTGAGAGTTTTTCTTCTTTCTCCTTGTACATTTTTCATCGTTTCAATACTTTTGGCACAAATTTAATTCCAAACAGGACAGTGGAGTTTCTTGGTAATATGACAAGCTGTATGGGTGAGTGTGTTGAGAGAGAGAGACAGTACGTTTACATGGACAACAACAATCCAACCCGATTATTAACCCGATTAAGACGATACTCTGATTAAGAATCTAGCATGTAAACAGCAATTTTTTATTACCTTAAGCCGACTAAAGGCATACTCTAAGTAAACACAAATAGAATTAAGACGTGTGTTTTATTTGCATTATCAAAATGCATTACAGAGATGTACACACCTTAACCATAATTATCAACGTCGTGTGAGAGTTTTCACCGCATTTTGCAACAGGACACGATCACAAACGGCAGCGCGCAACCGTTTGACGGCAAACAAGAGAGCACAGCTGCGTCCGAAACAACGTACTTACCTGCTATATAGTAGGCGAGACACATGAATTTCAGCTACTATATAGTATACTAATATAGTATATACTATACAGGTGTTAAGTATGCGGTTTGGGACGCAGTCCACGGCTTCAAGCAGTCGTCTAGAAACAGCTAAAGACCCACCTCTTCCGTCAACACCTAACCAACTCATAAAAAAATAAATAAATAATAAAAAAAGGGCACTTGCACCTCTACTCTGCGCTCAATTAAGGTACTCAATTAATGGATCTTGATCTCTGCTTGATATCACTTTGCTTGTATCTCTCATTTGTAAGTCGCTCTGGATAAAAGCGTCTAGTAAATGAATAAATGTAAATGTCTATTAGCACGTATAGCATGACAAATAATTTACTGCACTTGAAGCTTCCATAAAATTAAAAATGAAACACGCAAATCTGTATACGGTACCAAATGTAAATACAGACAAACTGTATGTTGATACATGAAATTCTCTAGGGAACGTCAGATGGCATGGCGTGGGGACGTAATGACGTGTGCCGTTAATCGATCTATGTTCTATAACATGTAAAACGGGAACATGAAAGGAATATTCTAAAAGCAACTCATGTAAACACCATAATCAGAATATTGTTCGTTTTATTCAGAATAAGGTCAATAATTAGATTATTGCAGTCCATGTGAACGTAGTCAGAGAGAGTGCGTGCATGCATACCTGTCAGGTGAGATGCCCAGGTGTTTATTAAGCACACCCATGAGCAGTTTGGAATACTGTTTATTCTGCGAGCCTCCGATCTTCCCGATGCTGTGGAGGGAGCAGAGGGCACACGGGTCTCCTTTACCCCCGAACATCATCATCTGATCCGGGACGATGTGCACAGCAATGTACTGGGAGGAACAACAAGATCATCATTAAGTCTCATTGACAAGTAACATGCACATTTATTTACACAATGTATGGTAGTGGAGGAGAATTTCAGAATATTGACTAATGACTAAACAACATTCATGTAGACCTGTGGAACATGACTGAGAAGGAATTAATAGTGAAGATAATAGCTAATGCAAGAATTCCAGGACACACACACACACACACACACACACACACACACACACACACACACACGGCCTATATAACTGAGCACGAGCTCCAATTTACATTGGCTGGTTTCCCCATGACTTTAGCAAGCTCCTGAGTAATTTCAGACATTAATCCTGCAGGAACTTCATCTTTCGAAACATTTGTATTGACTACGAACATCGGCATGGCGACAGACTTCCTTTAAAATACCGTACAACTGAGAAACCGGATGTAAAGCGCCTGATCTGACGTTTCCGTTAAGGTGAATGGCCGTGTACTTTCTCCTGCACGTTCTTTGTCCCAAGCCCCGCCTTTTGAATTTGCAGCCCTCCGAATGGTCAGCCACAAAGTCCATCAAATTACCGTAAAATACAAAGTAGCAAAAAAAAGTAAGCGGTTGACACAAAAATATTGCACATGTCGAAATAAAGTATAAATATCCGAATCTAATAAGTCATTAAAATAATAAAAAAATAATGTTTTTTTTTTGTAATAACGATTAACATATAAAACAGAATAATAAAATAATAAGCTTTGTTTAAAATATTTGTAGTATTTTATTACTCGTTATTTTTCCTTATGAAATGAGTACTTGCCTTGTGTCGACTTTTTAGTCTACAAAAATGTATCACGTACATTTAAATAAAAAATGAATAATAATAATAATTGCAATAAATAAATAAATAAATAAATAAATAAATACACTAGCGTTTTATCAACACGTCCACTCTAAGTGCAGGAAGTGGGATCACAATACGGGTGGGAAAGAAAACACACACGCCTATTCAGGACTTTCCAAATCGTTTAAGAAAATGCTAGAAAGAAAGTTTACGCCCCCCTTCGCATTTTAAGGGATATGTCCTGAAAGGCTTCTACACCCAGTCTGATAGGAAAAACACTCTGTTGTAGTGACACGCAAAACCGTTAAATGTTCTAGATTGTTCTATCAGTATGCCTGTATTAATTTGATAAATTTTTCACACACACATATATATATATATATATATATATATATATATTATATATATATGGATTTTTCTTCATTAAGTGTTATTTTTCTGTTGTATTAATGATTGTAGTAGTACTTGCATTGGCACGTTTAAAAAAAAAAGCACAAAAAATCAATAAAATCTACAAAAACCGTAAAAAAAAACAAAAAAAAGTAGCAACAACGACCCTTTCACTAAAGTTCCGCGCTTTTCTGATATTTACGGTAACAAAAAAAAACATTTCCGCGCATGCGTACGTCTATTTTTCAGAGGCGAAACGGTTGCATATAAAACCGCGCTCTGTTTTGACGTAGTGTACACTACGTAGGGCGTAGAAAACATGATCTAATACCGTCCACAGTGCACTTATAAAGGAAGGAGTGGGTTGTATCAGGATACAGCCCGTATCGTAGCCGAGAATTAACAGCACTTGAGTTCAGAAGGGTACCATAACGCCTGGTTTCTTTTTGGTGTAACGTTGTACTTACTCGTGTGTGTGAACGGGTTAGAAGGTTTAAATGGATTATTTTTATGTATTGTTGTTGTGAAGAGTTGTGTGAGTGTTGGGCGAAGCTGAGAGTAGAGCAGCGTGCGTATAATATACTGTCTTTTTTTTAAAAAAAAAAAGCAGTGTGTGAGTGAAGTTGTCCGAACAGAGTAATTATGAGAGTAATTAGTTACACTAATCGGTTCATTGTAAGAGTGCACACTGGAAAGGGAATGCACATTAGTGTTGGTTGAGTTGTAGTGTAAATAAGGAGCAGTTAATGGTCAGACTAGGGAATATGACATCTTATGTAAGATTGCATGATAGAGGGGTTTGTTTCCGGTTGAAACTTTTCACCCTGGATAGAAAATTAGCACGAAGAATACAAGTAGGAATGAATCTAATGCAGTTCGAGATGGAGAATAGTGATGAGAGACTGCAGTAGAGAGTGAGTATAGTGTGTGTGTGTGTGTGTTTATTTCTAGCAGAGCTGGTGCGTAAAGAGGCATGGCGGACTCGGTGAAGACGTTCCAGGCGCATCTGACCGCCGTGATGGACAGCCTGGTGCGCGCGTCCGTGTGCGAGATCACCAAGCTGTTCGAGGACACGGTGAACGACTACCTGGTGGAAATCTCGCTCAACCGGAAGGAGAACGAGGCCCTGAAACTGCGCCTGAGACTCACCGAGAACAAGCTGAAGAACGAGCGGAAGTATGGGCTGGCCTGGGCGGCCAGTCGGCGCGCAGCCGGCCTGCTCGGTCCTGATGAGACCGGCGCAGCAAAAAAGAGAAAGCTGGAGCCTAGTAAGCACAGGCACAAGTTCATTACTACTAGTGAGTGCTGGTGGACGTCTAACTTTGGCATTTTGTGCAACCAGAATGCACTGAGGGAGAGAGGAAGGAAGTGAGTGTAATGGCGACCTACTCCTCAGTTCTCATTTTTCTCTCTCTCTCTCTCTCTCTCTCTCTCTGCCTCTCTCCTCCCTCTCTGTGTTCTTCTCCTTTGCTCTGTCTCACTCCCTCCCCCCTTCCTGATCTCCTCGCCCTCCCTTTCAGGAGGCAAGCAGGCCAAGGAGTGGAGCGGTGGCGCGTGGGAGGAGGGGGTTGGAGGAGCGAGGGACGAGAGGAAGGACGAGAGGAGGGACGTGGGCAGCACGCATCCACCAACCACAGTGGAAGGAGAGGAGCAGGAGGAGGAGAGGAGACATGTCTCCGGGGAGAGAAAGGAGGTGGCCACTGTTAAGGAGGAGGTGAGCGGCCAATCAGAGACGAGGAAGCCGGTGCAGGGAGAGAGAAGGAGAGGGAGGGAGGAGAGAGAAAGGGTCTGATGAGGAGAGGGAGGGAAGGAGGGAAACGTGTGTATGGATTAAGAAAGTAGAAGGAAACAAAGCAGGAGCAGTGGAAAAAAGAGCAACTTGCATTGACACGAACGAAGCCGACTGCATGCTGTAAGTCAGGCTGACGCAAGTGGGAGTTTATAGTGACTCACCAGTAGAGTACATCGGAGCAGAAATATTGTTTCATCTGAAGTGTGAGATGAGCACAAAATATACAATAAATGCACAGTTGAGCGCTCCCTTACAGAGACACGGATAGATGAGAAATGCAGAAAGACGGACATGGATAGAAAGATGGATCGAGAGAGACGTTTAGCCAAGACCGGTAGATATAGCGTGTGGGTAGGCAGACACAGACGGATAAAGTAGCTATCTAGACATGGATATATAGACTAATGTGGATGGATGCATGGGTGGACAGCTCATTAGCCCAGTTACCCTGGGACAAGCAGATCCAAAATATTTGGGGCTTTTTTTGTTTGTTTGTTTGTTTGTTTGTTTCTGTCCTATACATTTTGGTGTTTTCCCTGTTTTAACGCACCCACTTCAACTCTGGAAGGGCTGTATTTGGATTGGGCAAAACGCTAAAATGTGCAGGACAGGGGGTACTCCAGGACCACAGTTGGAAACCCATGGCCTAGAGCAGCACAAATAGTTTCAACAACCAGAAAAAAGAGGGGGAAAATCCTTCGTATTGACTTTTACAAAACAATACTTTTCATTTGATATGTTGCTATGTTTAAGTGTAATGCACTTCACAGTGGTGTGACGCACCTCAGTGCGAATCATTGCCAAGCCAAGATAACCGAAATGTTCACCAGCAACTTGCTGGCTTTTCGTTAAGAAGATTTGTTAGTCAAGGATAATACTCACACATCGATGAATTCGCCTCAGCCTGTATTAATGCATTTAATAACTAACTATAACCATACGTTATTGCTTTACATTAGACGCCAGGCCTCATCAGTTTCCAGGCAACCAGAACATAGGACTGGGCGGCACACACTGATCGGGGGGGGTGCAATGATACATTTTTATGATGTGTATTGTCTACGTAGCCCGATGCTTCTGGATTGTAACGACCAACACGTTTATATGTTATAGAGTCACATGACCATGTTACAACAGTTGAAAAGAGCTCTTTATTAGTTTTCAAACAACACCAACAGCCGTGAAATCTGGTATTTTAGCTGACTTCGGAGCTCTGTTTCTGTTTCTGAGCTCGCTATGTTTCGGACGGACATTTTGTTTATTTAATCAAAATCCATGAGAGAATTTATACGTGTACCGTATTTTTCGCACTATAAGGCACAGTCTCCAAAAAAAAAAAAAATTACGGGGTCTATTTCTGTACTTGACCAATACATAAGGCGCACCGTGTTATAAGGCGCATACGGTTGTTACGCCAACCAAAGTCGCACATTTTTACAGATTTTGGAACTCAGTCCACACATAAGGCGCACCGGATTATTAGGCGCACGGCCGATTTTGAGAAAATTTAAGGCTTTTAGGTGCGCCTTATAGTGCGGAAAATACGGTATTTAATTATTTTTAAGATCTGATGAAGCTGTAACCCTTTTGTTTACTATATTAAATCTCTTTTCGTAGACATTTTTGATTTATTTAGTTTTATAAAGACACAAGCACATTTGTTTTGCATTGTTTATAATTGAGAACTAAAAAAAGTTCTGAATCCTAGGATGGGTGGATGGGTGGATGGATGGGTGGGTGGATGGATGGGTGGGTGGATGGATGTCCTGCCACACATAGAGATGGAGGAATACAAGCCACTGAGTTTATGATTTGCCCACCGCTAGGGTGGATGGATGGATGGGTGGATGGCTGGATGGATGGGTGGATGGATAGATGGATTTTTGGATGGATGGATGGCCTGCCACACATAGAGACGGAGGAATACAAGCCACTGATGTATGTGTTTGTGTGTATATACAGTATGTAACCCAGTTTGCTGAATAGTATGTATATAAATACAATGCACGGTATTATTTCTATGTGTGTTTGATCAGGAGGACATGTACAGGTGCGAGTCAGTGAGGCTGCTGCAGGAGGCGCTTCAGATGAGCCAGACTCAAAGCAACACAGCACACGGTGAGCACAAGAAGGCCAAGCGTGGGTAAGAGATGGCGTATAGCTGTGTGATTGGTGTGGATAACAGAAGGCGTATAGCTGTGTGATTGGTGTGGATAAGAAGACGTATAGCTGTGTGATTGGTGTGGGTAAGAGAAGGCGTATAGCTGTGTGATTGGTGTGGGTTAGAGAAGACGTATAGCTGTGTGATTGGTGTGGGTTAGAGAAGACGTATAGCTGTGTGATTGGTGTGGGTTAGAGAAGGCGTATAGCTGTGTGATTGGTGTGGGTTAGAGAAGACGTATAGCTGTGTGATTGGTGTGGGTTAGAGAAGACGTATAGCTGTGTGATTGGTGTGGGTTAGAGAAGACGTATAGCTGTGTTATTGGTGTGGGTTAGAGAAGACGTATAGCTGTGTGATTGGTGTGGGTAAGAGAAGGCGTATAGCTGTGTGATTAGTGTGGGTAAGAGAAGGCGTATAGCTGTGTGATTAGTGTGGGTATGAGAAGGTGTGGACATGCTGGAGCTGGTCCCGGGATATTATTTCTCCCTTCTGCTGAGGAAACTGAAGCTCTACTTTGTCAAATGGCTGGGCCAATGCCAGAGGGTACATCTGCTGTTTTTTGGTCATGTATTTTGTTTATATTGCAGTATGTCTCTGGTGGCCTCACGACTCCCTGTTCGATCCCGAGCTTGGGGTTTTTTTGTCTGTGTAGTTTCACATGTTCTCTCAGTGTTTGTGTGGGTTTCCTCCAGGTTCTCCGTTTTCCCCATAATTTCTAATAACATGCCTGTAGGTGAATTGGCGACTCTAAATGCTCTCTAGATGTAAATCCCCTGGTATCTCTGTGTTCCTGGGATAGACTTCGCATCCACCGTCAACCTGACCACCCTGCTTACAGAAGATGATGAAGAAGAGTGATTGAATGTAGCTAATAATTTTTTCTAACAGCCAATGTTTTGCTGTTTACACCCCAACGGCCAAATGAAAATGATCTATAGGTACATACGTTGAGCAAGAGCTCCTTACATTTTAACTTGTGTATTTATGTGTTTAGAAGATTTGGATCCTGTCTCTGCCGGTCCTGGATCAGCTGTGGGCGAAATGTGGGAGCAGCCCGACGTCTCCGCCGGACCTACGAACAACAGCGATGAGCTCAGCGGGCTAGAGACCGCCTTAAAGGTGGAGTGCCAGAGGGTGGAGGCAGGATCCACCCTGACCAACCCGTCCCAGGCTGCGGACAGAGCCGAAGGTGTGGAATTCATCGGCCTGGACGGTTTGTGCAGCTCTCAACAGGACCCTGCTTCCTCAACACGTGAATCCAACCCTGTCGAGTTAGGCTCCGGGAGCCAGGGAGACGACGAGGGGGAGGAGTCGGGTCAAGAGGCAGAGGACTTCCTGCATTTCTGCCCTCGATGTGGCGGCGGCTTTAATGTTGCAACCGACCTTGCTGAACACGTGTGCCCGCTGACTGAGGAACGTTTCCAGTGTTCAGCGTGCGGCCGGGCCTTCGGTCATGCCTGGAGCTTGAAGAGCCACGAGTGCGTACAAGCGGGTGAGCAGCCGCACCGCTGTGAACTCTGCGGGAAACGTTTCACACACTCACGCTCCCTTGAGCGCCACCAGCTGGTACACACGGGAGAGCGTCCACACCGGTGCCCACAATGCGGCCGCAGTTTCAGTCGCCTCGGCAACCTAGAGCGGCACCAGCGCATACACACGGGCGAGCGGCCGTACGAATGCGGAGCTTGCGGCAAACGCTTCAGTCGCATCGAGTACCTCAAACGGCACCAGCAGATCCACAGCGGAGAGAGAGTAGAGAGGAACCAGACACTCAGTGACACGGAGCTGAAACACAATCAGTGCTTCTCCAGCGCCTGATCAACTGCTTAATACTTAAGAACTTAAGACCTAACTCTCCATCCATCTTTAAAGACCAATGATCCATATTTCTAAATGTCCTCAGTTCCTTGAAACTGTTTTCTATTTTCCCCACACAGGTTCCTCCCCACACACAGTCTCACACACAGTCACACACAAGGCGCACGGTGGCTTAGTGGTTAGCACACCTCCAGGGTCCGGGGTTTGAGTCCCGCCAGGGCCCTGTGTGTGTGCTGAGTTTGCATGTTCTCCCCGTGCATCGGGGGTTTCCTCCGGGTACTCCGGTTTCCTCCCCCAGTCCAAAGACATTCATGGTAGGCTGATTGGCGTGTCTAAAGTGTCTATAGTGTATGAATGGGTGTGTATGTGATTGTGCCCTGCGATGGACTGGCACCCTGTCCAGGGTGTACCCCGCCCTGTGCCCGATGCTTCCTGGGATAGGCTCCAGGATCACCGTGACCCTGAAAAAGGAGTAAATGGTAGAGGATGGATGGATGGATGGATGGACAGTCTCACACACACAGTCACACACAGTCACATCTCATAGGGCTGCACTACTGTTTACGTATATCATTTATTAATCATTGTTACAGGATTAGCTTTTGTAGTACTGAAATTTGAAAAGCCTATGTCATTTAAATGAGCACAAACCTTTTTTTCTTTTTTTACACTCTGTGAACCTTCTGGCCATCTCAGATCTTCCAGATGTTCATGAAATGTGGAATCTGTGGGTGTGTTTTGGGAAAACCTGGCATTAGTGCGATCCTTACGCTAACCCTTATATTTGCTAATTTGGTGTGTCAGTATTTGAATAAGACTTAATGCAAATTTTTGAATGTCACACATCATGGGTCACCAATTATACATTAAAAAAAATATATGTGTATATATGTATGTGAAATGACTCGCAATATATATTGTGAAATGACTGTGTGTGTGTGTGT